>JANJGK010009364.1:0-21961 GCA_039081455.1 Macrobrachium rosenbergii
GGTGTACATGCCAAGACGATTTCATTCAAACAAAAAGAGCAGGTGCATCAGGTAATAAACTCAACTGTTGGGTGTGGTGGTTGTGAAAACTGGAAAGTCTACTTTTGCATTCTGCATCTTCAGGAATGTCTTACAAAATCTCATCAGTCCTATCGGAAATACGAAACAACACGCTTTTAAAAACTACAAACCGACACTGTATTCGCGACACCTAAAATTTGAAGCTGACTCGAACGCACCAGAAAGAATCCTTGTTTTCTGTCAGCTCGGGAAAAGGCGGAAGAAAGAAAGAAGAAGAAAAAAGGATGGAATAAGAACCGTATTGTTCTCTCACACATAAATGTTAATGAATGAAGCGTTTGTTGGCCCTTTAATGGGGAGATGGCGTGATGAACGGGAGAATGGGAGAGCCATTATCCATTAGCCGTCTCTTTCTCCGTCTGGAGCATTTTGTCTGTTAGCATGCCTTGGCCCACCCCCTCCCACTCTTCATCCCCGTCCCCCACCCCTACAAACACCTTGATTCCTTTCATATGTGGCGGAAGAAGGGTGGCCAAGCTTACGAAATCTCATTGAAAGTTGTGAATGCTTTGTGTATTCACTATTAGTTATCAATATCTAGACATCTTTCTCCTTTTTTCTTTTTTTTTGGGGGGAACATACTGCTATACGTATAGATATAAACACACGCATATTAATTTTATCTTCTTTTTTATAACATGCTTTCATACATGCTTACTGTCATGTACGCGCTTAGTAATTTCATTTTATTATCATCTATAAAAAATTCACGCAAAACTGGAACATTTTGAAGGAAAACAGGCGCAAACAAAGGCATTAGAAAAGCACGCAACTTCTTTAGAACGAATATTTAAAAAAATCACGATTACAATATGAAACAGAGGGGAACTAAAGAATACACTTAAAAATTAATAACAAGATAGTAACACAAAGAGAAATTTTTAAAAATTACACAATCATTTTTACAACAGGGGAAAATTCGACACGTATGAAAAAAAATGACATAATAACGCTTAAGCAACAGATTTCAAGTTCAAAGTAAATAAATGCCGGGAAAAGGTCAAATATGTTGCAAAAAGAAAAACACAGTATTTTCATGGCCCACCAAAAAGCATCTTTGACTTATAAATATATAAATGAAATTTATATATTTATAATATATATATATATAAATGAAATTCGGAATCAATTGCTTCAGTATTACTACAGCGGTCACTGACGGGAAAATATAACTATATGGTAAATTTATGACGGTTCATGTAACTATAAACGACTACAGTGTAATTTATTAGGGAACAGTGACACTCTCTTTCGTCACGCTTACCTATAAGTGAACAACTTTAATATGCTTCCATAATGTGAATTCTTTAATACACGCAAATGCAAATGTACTTGGTGCTTCAAATATACTTACACTCTCCACTCTCTCTCTCTCTCTCTCTCTCTCTCTCTCTCTCTCTCTCTCTCTCTCTCTCTCTCTCTCTCTCTCATGCTACGCATACACATACACACACATGTTTGTATACATGCATATATATACGTATGTATGTATATGTATATGTACAGTATATGTATATGCATATGTATATATGTATAAATATATATATATAGATTGTGAGATAGATATATGTAAAGATATATATACACACACACACACACACACACACATATATATATATATATATATATATATATATATATATATATATATATATATATATATATATATAAGTGTGTGAATGTCTTCTTCCCAATATTAAGACAAGAATCACTGCCACCTTCATACTCAAACTGCTGAATTGAGGATGAACCCCTGTGCAGAAATATAATGGCGTATTCATGCGCCTACAAAGAATGCCATCAGCATCATGTCGAATCCACTAAAGACACCTTCCCGCTGGTCGTCATCTTGTCACTTCCCTATCAACCACTTCCGTATGTTCAAACTAAACCCCTTAGCTAAATTCATGTTTGCAATAGGATCATTTTATTAAAAACCCTAGTCCTGAATCTCAGCATTCTGAAATCAAACTTTCTTTTAATCGCAATGTCTCCACTGAGTAAGGAATCACACCACAAATGTTTCCTCTGCTTAATAACAAGAAACCCTCATTTTATCAATGGTCCAGCGACCTTCTGCTGATGTGGCTATTAATATTTTTTTCTTATCACCTCAGTTCCGGCCTCACACACCAACATGACACCAAGGTCTGCCCATCCACTACAACGTGATCTTTCTATTTTTTCTTTTCTCTATTAGCTCTTATTCGTGCCGGACATTAGAAATCCCTTATTCCGTCTAAACAGCAGTTCTGAGAGGCTCTTGAGACCGCCATCTGTTCCATTCGGTCTGTAATACTGAAAAGTACCCCTAAATCACGCACAATATCCATGTGGCCATATCCAACAGCACCTACTCCTTTCTTTCCGTTCAGTCTGCACACTTTGCTTTTCTATCTTTTCCTCTCCATTCTACTCTTTTATTTTTTATATAATAGGACCTCTTCTTTTGTTTCCGGTGTTAACACCAGGTTATCTGCATACAATAGCACCCAGTGCCCTCCCTCATAACTCCTATGAGAACTGCATGCCATAGCTAAAGAGTCTCATCCAACCTAAATATGAGAACGGAAGGCGCAATATCACTGTTATCAGAAAATCGGCCGACGCCAAACACCAACGAGAGAGAGAGAGAGAGAGAGAGAGAGAGAGAGAGAGAGAGAGAGAGAAAGCAACAACCACAACATCACACTATCAAGTAGTATAATACTCGTGATGGACAACCTTTTTCCTGAACTGCTCCAGATATACCTTCCACTGTCTTCACTCTAGATCTTAACTTAATTTGATTTTATGAAATTTATATATGCCGTCACGCTAAGCAACGGGACATTTTTAGTCATTCAGCGGTCACGACAATGAAAAGGAGGAGTTAGAGTGGCTGGACAGCAAGATAACGATATTCAGAAAAGAGAGGAAATAGTTAAGTCTTTAAAGATGGAACTGGGAAAAACCCCCACAGCTGCACTAAGAAGTCACAGTAAGAGGTGTTGGACAGGCAGGCTGAAGAAAGAAGGCGGTAATGGAGGAGGTAGAGTAATAGGTTAAAAGTGGGCGCAGCAAACACCCTTTGGCAATGCCTACAGCATTCTAGATCTCGCCATGACTCAGCAACAGTACTTGATCCATAAATACTTTAGGGTACTCTGCTTTATACTGCGTACCCACTGCGTACCCACTTACTTGCCGTAGGATTCCATTGAATTCTTTTTCATTTATATATATATATATATATATATATATATATATATATATATATATATACATATATATATATATATATATATATATATATATATATATATATATACAGTATATATATATGTATATATATATAATGTGCGTGTCTGAGTGTGTGTTTGCGCGTGTATGTGATACATCTTCCTTTCTGCAAGGTAGCTCGTCTGTGGTCGATGTTCCTTGCACCGAGCTAAACTGACAATAATTGTTAATGTTAAAAATTCTTCTTGACCTTCCTTCATCCATATTCCCTTATGCTTTCCCTGCCGCACTCCAGCGATCTTACTTCTTGATACAGTTCCCACAAAGCAATGAGTTTCCCTTTGTAAGCTACTAATGTAAGACTCATTCCATTCTTCAAATGACCTTCTCTTTCTTTATGGTACTTCCATATTTTTGTCAACTCTTCGATAACCGGCTTACTAGTTACTGATGTCAGCATTTATATATATATATATATATATATATATATATATATATATATATATAATATATATATATATATATATATATATATATATATATATATAGAAATAACCATCACACAATCACGTGTGGAACAGAAATAAATTTCTTGATTCACATCAGGATCGAACCCAGGTCTTTCAATTGAAAGGCAAGGGCGCTGCCCACTAGGCCATACAAGTGATAAAAGAAGTTGGAACCTGAGGGCTACTGCACCCCAGGAATTACCTGGGAAGTTGGGGAAAACCCGCTGGTATGCAAGCAGTTAGCTTGCCCAGGTAATTCCTTGGTTGCAGTAGCCCTCAGGTTCCAACTTCTTTTATGACTTGTATGGCCTAGTGGGCAGCGCCCTTGCCTTTCAATTGAAAGACCTGCGTTCGATCCTGATGAGAGTCAAGAAATTTACATATATATTACACATTCATATAAGGAAGCAAGGGAGACGTCTTGTGGTAATTTCGCAAAGTTTTAAGTTTTTTTAAGCGAAGTTTCAGGGTCCAACCCCATCATCACAGTCACTCGCCTTCTTCCCTTCACTTGAAATGGCAATTCTCTTAGCACTTTGTGTTTTTTTTGTGGATTTTATTATCAGTGTATGTTGGCTATTATGATAAGTCTTTTTATTATGTTTTATGTGTGTTCCTCTTTTTACACCTGTGATGATGGGACTGGACCCCGAAACTTCGCTTAATAAAAAGCTTAAAGCTTTGCGAAATTACCACAAGACGTCTCCCTTGCTTCCTTATATGAATATATCTCCCATGACTGCTGCTTTCCTGTGATATATATACATACATACATGTCTATATATACATATATATGTATATATATATATATATATATATATATATATATATATATATATATATATATATATATTATATATATATATATATGTACACGTATATATACATATATATGTATATATATACATATGTATATACATATATATGTATATATACATATGTATATACATACATACATATATATATATATATGTATACCGGTTCTCCAGTGGTTCCAGTCCACCCCTACGGTGAATCCCGTAATCGACCCACGCGGGGGGAATAGCAATTAGACACGTTTCCTGCAAAACCTTTTGCGCGTCTGTTAACCAAAGCAGTAGATAAGGCACCTGGTAGTTGGTGACTGTGATGGGTCCCAGCTATGATACAGTAGGACACGGGGTTCAAAAACCTCATCCCAAAATAATTATTCCTTACGACCTGCGCTAAAGCTTTCAAGATTGTAAGATTTTATTGAATAAAAACGATTGTCAACTTCGCTTTCCGCTGGTTTATACACATAGAAGAGAAGGGGAAACAAAGTGACAATAGATTTTTTAAACGGTAACATGATTTAACACAATACATTCGTATAAATCTGAGGCACCATTACAGACGAATCGAGAGGCAAACAAACTGCTCATTAATCCTTACATCCTCTTCGAAACTTCAGTAAACAAACAGATAAATGAAATTATGAGACAAATGAATAAATAAAGGCTTTAAATCTTCAGCCTACCTCGGAGAGAGTACTCTACTCTATCTACCAAAGGATCTCTCACAATCTTCAACGAAAAGAAGAAAAAAAAAGGGAACCCCTTAGACGTCAGATTAAACACTTCTCCATAACACATCAAGAGTGTCTCCATTGAAGTCGAGGCTTCACGTAGCATAATAATGTGGACATTTCTGCTTCTCTTGATACAGAGAGAGAGAGAGAGAGAGAGAGAGAGAGAGAGAGAGAGAGAGAGAGAGAGAGAGAGAGAGAGAGAGAGAGCTAAAGTCCTGCTACTCTCTCCACAGGAGGATAGTAGAACCACACAAAAAAACTAACACTTCCATAGGCCCTAAGAGAAGAAAAAGCGGCACTAGAGGGTCAGCTCCAAAGTCGTTGTATCTTTATCTTGACTATCTTGCCGACGTGTCAGCTATGACGAGCGAAATAAGCTGACAGGCGAGGAATTTACACAAGTGGTCTCTCGGTTGGGGATTGCCTGTTCTGTGGAACCTGTTGTCTGCTCACGGTTGTAAGCGAGTTTATACATAAACGCAAGGTATGATATTGCTCATCGAGATCTTTGGTTACCGTAATGTTGTCTCCTTACCAATGAGGTAGCTAATTTATTCCCAAACAACTGTTTTCAATTTGAATGTATAGTTGTTTCTTTATGACTTTTGGCTCCTGACATACAAAAACTCCCATTTCGAAATAATAAACTTATTCATGTAAGTAATTTTTATTTGTGCATGAATGGCCAACTGAAAAAACAAAAAATTTTAGACCTCCCGGTTAACGAGTAATATCAAACATTTCTAGGCAATCAACAACCCTCTAAATAAAAAAAAAATAATAATAAGCCTTTTAATGAAACTTGTATTTCAAAAATTAATGTTTACAACTTGAAAAATATCAATAGTATTATATTTTTCTGTATAATATATTTACGTATGATGCCATGAGAGAGCGAGAGACGGACAGGCAGACACGCTCACAGGACGGAAAGAGAGGTGGAAAGACGAGAGAGAGAGAGAGAGAGAGAGAGAGAGAGAGAGAGAGAGAGAGAGAGAGAGAGAGAGAGAGAGAAAGCGAGCATCATTGAGTAACTCTGATGATCGGATTGCGCACTAAAATTACATCATCAGCCTCTGTCCATATTTTTCCCCTTCGGAATCAATGAAGCATTACCTGTAAAGATCCATTCTCGCAATTAATGTATTGGGGGGGATGGGGCTGCCGGAATACTTTCATAAGAAAGTTCCTATTCTCCGGCCGTACGAAGCGTTACAAAGGCAATTATATTCAAGGATAGCAAAAACATAAATAATGAACTTTTGAACATGACTCGTACAAAGGTATACATATCGACGACAAATTAGGAGTCATTATATTCAAAGAAAAAAGGCACATATGTGAGTGTGCGCGCTCGCGTGTATTTACGTGCGGAGTGCGCATGTGTGACTAATCAAAGGAGAAAACAATGGTCTTATGCATGAACGACTTCCATGCCTATCCAGGCTATAAGGATATTCATATATGCTTTATTACGGGTTGTAATTCACAATACACAAACAAACACACGCACACACATATAGACATACTTACATGCATACAAAACTACATACATATATATACATATATATATTACATATATATATATATATGTATATATATTGTAAGCATATAAATATATACGTAAACATACACATATATATACATATATATATGTGTGTATGTGTGTATACACACAATATATGTTTGTGTGTTTTTGCATTTGCGTGTTGCGTGCGTGTCTGGCCAAAAAATACAGTGACATACTTTCATGTGTGCTTTTATTACAGTTGTGACCAGCAGTATACACATTCTCTCTCTCTCTCTCTCTCTCTCTCTCTCTCTCTCTCTCTCTCTCTCTCTCTCTCTCTCTCTCTCTCTCCACCTAGCGAGGGACAAGACAAACTGAGAGACGAATGGGAAGACACATAATCAACAAATGAATCTGACAAACTTCTTTGGAATCAATAGTTCACAAAAATTTGGCTAAAATTTTATCGGTATCTAACCACTGCACTACGATAGTACAAGACCACCAAATAACTCTCTCTCTCTCTCTCTCTCTCTCTCTCTCTCTCTCTCTCTCTCTCTCTCTCTCTCAACTCATTTTACGATCCGCCGTATCCTCTCTGAATAAACGATCACGTTCGGCAGCGCTCAAAAATAAAATAAAGGAAATAAAAAAAGCAATTAGTAAGAGGCATTTATCTAGAGATGATCATGTTTTAGAAAGTCAGTCAGGGATGAGACGTGACACGAGTAGGATGTCGTCTTCCCGAGCCTAGGCCCCTTTGATAGGCCATTAAAAAAGCGAACGATCAGGCCTACCATCTAAGCCTTACAGCAGAAGGTAGCGGACTGCGGTTTTTAAAATATGTTGAAATGGAGAAAGGACTGTGTTTGCACGCAACGCTGTACCTGACGAGAATAACAAATCAATTCATGAATACAGTTCATCGGCAGTTGTTAAATATTTAGCAATGAATGTAACGAATAAAAATTATAACTGATTACAAATGAAACTAATTGTTTGTGTCATATCTAGTTAGCACAGAACTATGAGATACTAGCCAATCACATTCCGCAACAGATTTTATTTTGGTAGCGATGAGTCTGCAGTGGAACACAGTCGTACTTGCGAGCACTGACCAAGAAATTCCGTCATCGCAGTTACAAAAGAAAATCCCCAACAATCGCACTGCAAGTTTGCTAAAGAAATTACCAGACAATAACGGCTTTATTTTTTCCCATTGCAACGCGACCAGGCACACCAATGTCGGCGGCTGCGGGTATTTACCGAGAGAAATTAATGCTTCGATTTCCGACTTTCATCACTTTCCATTTAGCAAAGAGAACGGAATGTTTTCTTCGTAAGAAAACTCCAAGGGAAAAGTCTCATGCGTGCATACATACTAATAATACGCAGAAGAAAAAGACCTGACCAACATAGAAACTGACTACGAAGGGCTGTTAGTGTGAAGTTTCATGATCGCACATAAATTCCTAAATATGCAAATACAAAAATCCGTATATATGTATATGATTTCCTAAATATGAACGTGCAAGGATCCGTATATATGTACGTAAATTCTTAAATAGGCACATACAAGAATCCGTATATATGTACAAAAATTCCTAAATATGCAAATACAAAAGTCCGTATATTTGTATATGATTTCCTAAATATGAACGTGCAAGGATCCGTATATATGTACGTAAATTCTTAAATAGGCACATACAAGAATCCGTACATATAAGTACATAAATTCCTAAATACGCCCATACAAGAATCCGTATATATGTACATATATTCCTCAATACTCACATACAAGAATCCGTATGTAGGAACATAAATTACTAAATACGCACATACACTATTCCGTGTATATGTACACTACAAAATTCATTTACACATTTCCAGAATAAAAACTGATGTTTCCCCAAATCCCTCGAGTAGCTTTTCAGAAAATACGTAAACATATCAATATAAATAGTTCCCGGAATCGAGTGATTCCTGATGTTTTTCCCATAGAGGTACCCCAAGATCAATCTGTCGTGGGGGAAAAAGATTTAGGACCGCTTCTGGAAAATTCACTGTGCCTCTGTTGACCTAAGTTCTGATCCACGATACACACACACACACACATACACAATCATATATATTCTAGGCGGTCCAACGACTGTGATGGTTGCCATAAGGCCTGTGAGAACCGGAAAGTTAATATATTCTGGAACCACCGCATCACTGGGGAGAAGGTCTATAATTTGGAAAATAAAAATAAACAATGTAAAATACATGCCTAATAATTACAGTTGGACCTTCACTTTGACTCCTGGAAGGACATTCACATTCGTAGGATACATACATACATACATACATACATACATACATACATATGTATTTATGCGTGTGTGCTAAAACTCTGACAGGATTTCTTCCATGTCATTGTCATCCTAGTCCTTATCTCAAAAGCCATAGGTTCGAATCCTCGTCAGGGTAGGAGCACTATCATATATAATTCCACTTGGAAATTAGCTGTTTTAGTACACACACATATATGTATATGTGTGTGTATATATATATATATATATATATATATATATATATATATATATATATACATACAGTATATATATCTATAATACATACATATATATGTATATATATATATATGTATATGTTTGTATTCAAATACACACATACGGTGAGAGTGATACTGCGTGCGCTAACGAGACAGTTTCGTCCGACAACCATCTCTTGTCAAAAATTTCAAGACCAAAATAGCAAAAAAATAAATAAAAAATAAAACGGGGAACTAGAGCGTATTGGGAGGTCACGTGACTCCGGAAGGCTGAGCAGTTTCACTAGACCTCTACTTAATTCTAAGGAGACCATGAAAACACGATCTGCTTTTGTTTCACTGAAAGTTTTTAGCATATAATAATAATAATAATAATAATAATAATAATAATAATAATAATAATAATAATAATAATAATAATAACCCAGCTTTCATAAAAAATGTAACAAAATTTCACTCAGACTAAAATCCCATAATATTTTTCTAAAAAAAATCGTCATACATTTACATTACCTACTGCTCTAAACTGTATTACCAGACCGGAGGAGAAAGCATAACTAAATTGCATCAATAATTGCGACCCTCCAACGAAATGACTGGGAAATGAAACTGGAGTCAAGCAAATGCGAATACCAGAGATGGGATAATTACTGTCATATGAAATTGATAAAAAGGGATTGACAACTGGAACAGCAACTTGCAATCTTGCAATTGAAGTCAGGAGAAATTCATTTCCCGTATTACTTTTCTCGTCACGTGCACTCTCAATAGTTCTTATACTCTACATACAGAAAGGAACATAACCTAAATTGCCAGACTCTTCCAGTGCGTCTCTGCATTTTGGTGGAGTCCAGAGTTCTGCTGTAGACTTTTCACTCCTTTTGTATTATCACTTACTACCTTAGAGCAAAGGCCAGTGCTGGCATAAGGCCGGCTTAATCCACACCAACCAGCAACCTCCTCGAATGCAATTTGGAGATCAAGTTGAAAGTATCGTTCATTAAACAGAAATTTAGGCCATTTAAATACGACAATTTCATCTTATCGAGATCAGAATTAAGACCCTTCCAGACAGCCTGAGCATTGAGACATTTTAAGGCAGTGAAACTGGATCAAACAATGGGAAGAAAAAAGTTGAAGCTGCTGAGATATACAGTATAGTCTGCGTGTTATTTGTGGCGGAAGTACAACTAAAGATTCTGTTGAGAGGGAGTGGAGATAGGTAGAAGTGACAAAAAGATTAACGTAGGTGAAAGTACGGATCAGTGGGTTTTGATATGATTTGGTCAACTGGAAAGATTGGAGGGCATTACGTGGGTTTAATTAGGCAGTGTGAGAAAAGAAAGGGTATAAGTTGAGTATAAGCTACCACTCCCAATCCCGAGGTAAAGAGAATTCGACGTTATCTATGTATGCGTGCACTGACCTACCTTGCTCAAGACAAATTTAGAGAAAACAAGTCCATTAACTCGTGATTGATAAATGTAATTTTTTTACTCACCACAACACTCTGTCCTTGCAAGACGAAGTCTATGACTTAAATTCCCACCATTAAAGCAAATAACAGTCCCTAAAAGAAGGGGGGAAAACGTCAAATCGAAAACGTTAAGTCGAATAAACAAACAACCTTTGACACATTACAACAGAACTATAATCACAATGAGTGATACAAGTTTAAAAGAAACGAAAAAATACTTTATATATACATATAGTATATATATAATATGTATATATATACATATATGTATATATATTTATAAGTATATACATATGTATATAATATCGTGCCAACCATCGATTAAAAAAAAAAGAAATTCCAGTTAAAATAAAATGTCAATTAGATTAGTGATCAAAATCCGTCCAAACAACAGCGTAAAAAAAATACATGAGAAGAAAAAGAAAAAAACCGGTATAGGCCTACTTCCAACACCTTAGAAAACCGCAGATACACGAAGATTAGGCCTAAAATAATCAATTTGTCTTCCCTTTGAAACCAAGACAAGTTGTTTTTCATAAGTATTGATTACATAAGAGAGAGTATCGCCCCTCAGTTGTCACACAGCCCTTATCCAGCCCTAATTACTTGGCATACCTTTCAGCGGTCTCGGCTTTGTGAAGAGAAAACTGTAGAAGAAATTGACGTCTGCTCTTATCAGATACAGAATTAGGAGGGTTATCTTTATGTTCAGTTTTTGGAAAATAACTAAGAGAAATTCTTTTTTCGTCTTTCAGGGAAACGGGAATTTGCAATTTAATTCCTCTTTTGGCCCAACCTAGAAAAGACATTTATATTCCTGGTTTACAAAACGAACGGAATTCTGCAAACATTTTTATAAACCTGAAACCGAAATCGTTGTTTTCATATTTTGAAAAATGGGGAAATCCACTATTCCTTTTTTTTAAAAGAAATTAAATTAAAATTTTAATCTTTTATTTTTGGCAAAATGAAAAAGAAATATTAATTCGTCTTTTCAAAAGAGTTAAATGAAAACTTGTCTTTTAACATTCTGAGAAAAAGCGTAGGAAATGTCTTCAGCTTTTTCAGATCTGCAAAAGGAATCTTTATTCACTCTCGTAAAAGGGAACATAAAACCTTATTCACCATCTCAAAAACCACCACAGAAATCTTTATAGTCTTTATTAATGATGCCACCAACTTCGAAAATGGGCAAAGGAAAATAAATACACACACGCACACACGGATCAAAATTGTAGCGGAAATGACGAGTGAAGCGCGCTTTCTTTTCGGCTGGAGCTAAAGTGTCATCCATTACCGCTACTGCTATTACGTGCTAGTAATAGCAGTGGCCTCGCTGCTATCAACGTCTCCGCAATGGCGGTTTGCCTTGTCGCAAATTGCTTTCCTTCGTGTCAGTGATTTTCAAAGACGATTATTCTCCAGGAATTTTCTGAGCGTACCCCACAAGTAAGCATGCCTTTGGTGTGTTAATATGTATATTTACTGTAATATAAATATAAATATAAAAATATAAATATAAAAATAGATAAATATATATATATATATATATATATATATATATATATATATATAATATATATATATATATATATATATATATATATATATATATATATATATATATTTGTAATTTATATATATATGGCAGTTAGTCGTAGTTCTGCAATTTTACACGAGGCATTTTTATACTCTGAAATTTTATGCACAAGTAACCCATTAATATCGAACTAAACCTTGGAAATAACTTAAGCCAACAGAGAATAATGTATGATAATTGCACCTACCCCAACAGGATTCGAACCCAAGCCTTTTGGAGCTGATACACAGAGTGGATAAAGTTACAGTCACCTATGTGTCAACACAAAAAATGTGACAGTTCGAATCCTGGCCTGGTTGGATGCAATTACCACACATAATTCACTATGAATATAAGTTATTCCCAATATATTGTTAATCCGAAATTAAGGGGTAGTTTGTGGCTCATCATATACTGTGTGTATATACATACATATATATATATGTATGTATGTATGAATGTATGTATGTATATATATTTATACATGTATTTGCGTATAAGCATTACAAGTAGTTTCAATGACCACTTAACTTACCGATTTCCCAAAACACTTTGGATAAGTTTATCGCAGAAAGCGTTGGAATCCAGATCGCTATTAATATTACACATATTTCCGGTGAAAGTGACCAGTAGATCAGTAGATCGTACGTATGTACACACACACACACACGCACACACACACATATATATATAGTGTATGTGTGTTTGTGTGTATGTATGTATATATATATATATATATATATATATATATATATATATATATATATATATATATATATATATATATATATATATATATATATATGAAATTTTTATCACACCGTGATTTATATACAATCATGAAGCTACAAATGTCGTTTAATATCCAGTTCACGCTAATTCAGAAAGTAGCGTGAATTGGATATTAAGCGACATTTGTAGCTTTATGATTACATATATATATACAGTATATATATATATATATATATATATATATATATATATATATATATATATATATATATACTGTATATATGAATGTAATCATCACAATGCCCTCTTTACTTCTCGAATTCTTCACACTTTTTGCATGCGCTTGTCACTACTAGGCTATAGATCCAAATGTAAGAATATGAAGTAATTCTGATGTCCGTAACAGGATTCGAACCCGCATCCGGAGTATCAGAACAAAGTCACATTGCCGACCTGACCTGACCACGTGGTTGGCAATGTGACCTAGTTCTGATACTCTGGATGCGTATCTTTTGAAAAGTGACCGGTAGATTATATATATATATAATTTTAATATATATATATATATATATATATATATATATATATATATATATATATATATATATATATATATTATATATATATGTATATATAATGTATATATATGTATATGTGCGTGTGCGCGCGCTCGTGTGTGTGTGTGTGTGTATATATATATATATATATATATATATATATATATATATATATATATATATATATATATATGTGTGTGTGTGTGTGTGTGTGTATGTATATATATATATATATATATATATATATATATATATATATATATATATGTATATATATATATATATGAACGGTTAGATTATATTGTTAATTTAAAGTTATTTTTTTCCATTATTCCATTATTACATTATTCCATAATTACATGACTATACTGCTTATTTTTCTATATTCTTTTAACTACATTTCGCAATCTAGCCTTCCTCGATTTATCTTATGAAAAATATATACGTTTAAACATACGTACAAAAATGTTGGATAAATATTTTCAATAAATCAAAAAGCTTTATACCGAGCGCAAAAGGCACGAAATATGGTTCATTATAAACAAGTTTATTCCCAAAATAAATCTTTCCCTTCCTGCATCAAAGCCTTTACCGCGACGCATTTATCTCACCAACTCTCTCTTCACTGTCTCTCTCTCTCTCTCATTCGTGAAGAGATTACTCATCTATTCCACGCAGAGATCATTAAGGAAAAGTTGTTAATGACCTACTAGTTAATTAACTTCCTTCTGTGAAGGTCGTGTGGGTTCATTTCCTCTCCCATCTCTCCCTCCCATCTCTCCCTCCCTCCCTCCACCTTCCCCTTTCCACCGACACCTGCAGAGACACTTCTCGTCTCGAGTTCGATTTCCCCGTCTCGTGTAGGTTTTCCAAATCCCGTGCGCAATTTCGTTTTTAATGTGTATTAAATGTGAAATACGTAGTTAAAATCAACTAGGAAATAGAAAAAATTACTAACATTTAGCTCATTGTTTCTACCAGTAAAAAAAAAAATAAAAAATAGATTAAAGCATAGTCTGTAGCTTAAATGCAGGATGATGAAATCTCCACCAGTAAAAAAATGAAAAAAAGCTAAAATAAATTAAATCTTAGTCTACAACTTAAATAAAGTATGATTAAATCTCCACAAGTAAAACAAAGGAAAAAAACGCTAAAATAGATTAAAGCGTAGTCCTTGCCTTAAATGCAGGATGATTAAATCTCTGCCGGTAAAACAAAAGACAAAAAACGCTAAAACAGATGAAAGCGTAGTCCAGAACTTGAATGAAGGATAATCTATTCAAGTAAACCAAAAGAAAAAAACGCTAAAACAGATTAAAGCGCAGTCCATAACTTGAATGCAGGATGATGAAATCTCTTCCAGTAAAAAAAAAAAAAAGAATTAAAATAGATTAAAGCGCAGTCTATAACTTGAATGCAGGATGATGAAATCTCTTCCAGTAAAAAAAAAAAATTAAAATAGATTAAAGCGCAGTCTATAACTTGAATGCAGGATGATGAAATCTCTTCCAGTAAAAAAAAAAAAAATTAAAATAGATTAAAGCGCAGTCTATAACTTGAATGCAGGATGATGAAATCTCTTCCAGTAAAAAAAAAAAAAAATTAAAATAGATTAAAGCGCAGTCCATAACTTGAATGCAGGATGATGAAATCTCTTCCAGTAAAAAAAAAAAAAAGAATTAAAATAGATTAAAGCGCAGTCTATAACTTGAATGCAGGATGATGAAATCTCTTCCAGTAAAAAAAAAAAAGAATTAAAATAGATTAAAGCGCAGTCTATAACTTGAATGCAGGATGATGAAATCTCTTCCAGTAAAAAAAAAAAAAATTAAAATAGATTAAAGCGCAGTCCATAACTTGAATGCAGGATGATGAAATCTCTTCCAGTAAAAAAAAAAAAAGAATTAAAATAGATTAAAGCGCAGTCTATAACTTGAATGCAGGATGATGAAATCTCTATCAGTAAAAAAAAAAAAAAAAAAAACTAAAATAGATTAAAGCAGTCTATAATTTAAATGCAGGATGATGAAATCTCTACCAGTAAAAAAAAACGCTAAAATAGTTTAAAGCGTAGTATTTAACTTACATGCAAGATAATGAAATCTCTATCAGTAAAAAAAAAAAGATGAAATAGATTAAAGCGTAGTTAAGAAGAGACCTTGGCCAAGGATACGAAGATCAGATCCTTGGAAACGAAAGTCAAAATTCTTAAAGGAGAAAAAGCAAGTGAAGAAATGAAGGGCAACAATCTGATACGCAAGGAAAAGGAAGCGTTCAGAAGAGAGAAGAATAAGATTAAAATGGTGCCGCAAGAACAACCTACATCAGAGAGGAAAGCTGAGGAGAAAAAGGCTTTGGATAAAACTCGATGTTTGAGGAAGCCCCACATCAGCTGCAAAGCCCTCTACCGACAAATGGACAGCATCGAGGAAGAAATTCGCCAAATATTGGCATTGCAACGACCTTCAACTGGCACCAAGAGGCACTCAAAAGACCCTAAATAGAAAGGAAACGCATCAGAAAATGAGGCTGGAATCTGCAGCCAAACTATGAACACTGGAGCGAGAGTCTGAAATGGTTCGGAGGCTATACAAGATAAACGCTGTCACGTGAATGGCGCGTAAAGATGATTCTGCTTTTAGATGAAAACTGGTGGTTTGCTTGCAGAGGAAAGAAGCCACGATATCTACGATGTTGGGAACAGGAACGAGCTGAGTTTTGTGACGGAAATCAATCCTGGATATGGTTGTGGAAGCACCTCTGCGCGATGGAGACTACAGTGGCTGGTGGGACTGGCGGCAAGTGCCCGGAGACTGGATTGTTGTGCACCCCCTCCCCTGCCACGCGATACCCTCGGGAATGGGGTATCAATGCCCAATCACATATGAGTGGAAGGCAACCACTGGCGCGGCGTAAGAACCCGTAAGTTTCATGCCTACTTCATATGTGAACTGGGTTTTGCATTGCATATTGGATCCCATTCTTGCATATACTGCAGAGGCAACCTCTGGCACGGCGTAAAAACCCGTAAGTTTCATGCCTTTTATATATGCAAAATATGGGTTTTGTGCAATGCATACCGGATCAAATTCTTGCATGTACTGCAGTGGCAACCTCTGGAGCGGCGTAAAAACCCGTAAGTTCAATGCCATTTATATATGCAAAGCGTTTGATCCCAGTGTGGCCTGAGGGGCACTAAGATCATAGTCGAAGGGCATCGTCAGGAGTCGCTGTACTTAGAAGTCGTGCAATTTGGAGATTGGAAGCTTCGTGTCCATAGCGAAGGAATGATTGGATTGCGGATTTCATCAAGGAATCAGACGTTCCCAACAGCGAGCAGAATTATCTGGAGGCGTTACAAGATGTACGGTCATAAGGCTGAGGATTTCATCTATCCTGACTAGCTGATGGAGCTGAGAATGGGGAAGGGTCCACCCCTGGTAAAAATAAACCCCCATTCGATGACGCTCTGTTAGCAATGATGCCCCAGGGGTGAGATCGCTTGTGGTCGTCAAAGGCCCCATATATATATATATATATATATATATATATATATATATATATATATATATATATATATATATATATATATATATATATATATATATATATATATATATATATATATATATTATGTATATGTATGTGTATGTATGTATGTATGTGAATATATATATATATATATATATATATATATATATATATATATATATATATATATATATATATATATATATACATATATATATATGGGGGCCTCTGACGACCACAATATATATGGTTAATGTTCGTTTCCGGTCCGAACAGCCTTACTCGATTTTTTATTATACCTTTCGAATCTTCATTAAAAATTGAAAAAAATATCCCAAATACATGATGCTCGCAAACTAATATTTATCACAATAAAAAACAAAATTTATGTAAATAATTGAGGATTTTTTCAGTTCCAATTTCACCTTACCCATGCCCATTAAACTCCAGTTCAAGTCTAAAATACAAAACCAGTGAATCAGTGGAATCGTTGCAAGATGAGGAGGATCACAATGATAGAATTTCTGACTTCATTTGGGTTCCTTACGTTAAGTGGGAGGCAAAAGTGTATAATAAGAATAATAATTATGATTATTAACCCATTCACGCGAGGTGAAAAGTGTAATGTGAACGCCACCGTACAGAAACCATAAAGAAAAGGACAGTATACACTCGTGTGCATCTGCAAATTACCTTATTCTATATATTATGTAAAAAATGGTAGAAATAAATCAGTAGATGTTAATCTACGATGAGAGTGGCCAAACGCCATTGGAACCATGAAATCGAGGTTACAATTTAATTCTGATTTCCTCTTGTCGAAATAATGCGATAAATAAGGCTATAATTCTTACTTTCAAACAACAAAATCAGTTAAAATTTTCGCTACAAAAGCAAACTCGGTAATGTTATCAATTTTGAAAACTCGCGTATTATTTATAGCTTAGTTTAACCAGACCACTGAGCTGATTAACAGCTCTCCTAGAGAGGGCTGGCCCGAAGGATTAGACTTATTTTACGTGGCTTAGAACCAATTGGTTACCTAGCAACGGGACCTACAGCTTATTGTGGAATCCGAACCACATTATACCGAGAAATGAATTTCTATCACCAGAAATAAATTCCTCTAATTCTTCACTGGCCGGCCGAAGACTCGAACTCCGGCCTAGCAGAGTGCTAGCCGAGAACTCTACCGACTCGTCCAACGATGAACTTTGGAAACTCGCGAGATATCTGAAAGTCGAACAGTACATTTATCTCGAACTGTTTTATTGAGCTAAACTTATTCTATTTCTGGATATGTACAAAACAGGCTACACAAAAACTTTAGAATAGCTGAGGCAGTTCTGATGAATCCAACCTCCATTATCCAGGAATTCATTTTAAAGTGGAAATCAAGGCAAGTTTCGGCATAATGTCATCTGCCTAAAGTACCAATATTATCTAAACTATTTGACAAATGGAAATCTAATACTAGCTATCGACAAAGGGTACACAAAAAACTGAAAACAAAACCAACAACTGATTTTCGTGGATTGAATCACAACATTTATTTTTGCTTGGAATAGTGGCGTGTACGTTTTTGAACAGCTTTTGGACCGTTTGTTCATCATTGTTGCAGTTATTCAATGCAAAGTGCAGGAAGAATGTGAATAAAGTCAAGAATAACAATGCAAGAAAGATCAATATAATCCAGATTGAGTGTGGCGTGATAACATAATCCATCCTAAGTATTAAATGTTCTTATAATCCATTCTGAGTATGGGGTGACATTACAATCATTTCTCAATATCAAGTGATATAATCCACCCAGGTTGTGTGTGTGCGTGTGTGTGTGTGTGTGTGTGTGTGTGTGTGTGCGCGCGTGTGTGTGTGTGGAGTGTTTACATCACTGATTCTCTGTGTGGAACAATAATATATACCATTTTGAGCGGGAGTGCTAATGCAATCCACACCGAGTGTGGAGCGCTATTATAATCCATTCTGAGTGAGTCGTGTCAATATAACCGATTCTAAATGCAGAATATTAATGTTAATATAATATATGTAGAGTGTGGATGTTAATATATACATTCTGAGTGCGGAATGTTAATAATTAATCCACTTTGTGATGAGTGTTGATTTGATGCACTCTGAGAGCGGAGTTTATATAATGGATTCTTAGTTTGGATTAATATTTTATCCATTCTGATTCTGAAGAAATGAAGTAATCCATTCTGTGTGTAAAGTGCTAATAAATATCGTTATTACAATCTATTCTCAATGTTGAAAAATCGTATAATCCATTCTGAGAGGAATTGTTGTTATAATCCATCCTGAGTGAGACTCGTTATTGAAATCCATTCTGAATGTTGAACATTCAGCGTGGATTTTAATGACGATTCTCACTCAGAATGGACTATATCAACAATTCATCTTAAAATGGACTATGTTACTGTTCCGCCCTTAGAATAAATTAAATATTATCACTCTCCAACATGCACTACATTAACACTCCACACTCAGAACTGATTATAGTTACACTCCACACTCAGAATTGATTACACTCACAATAGCTTATATTATCATTTCACACTCAGCAAGGATTATATTGCCATACTGCACACTCAGACTGGGTTACATTAACACTCCACGCACTGGATGGGTTACCACTCCAGACCCAGAATGGATGTTATTGTCACACCATACTCAGAATGTGAAGTCTTTTGCAAAGCAATTGACCAATATACATGGAAAATTGCGATATATAGACATCTGCTTGTAATATGGCCATATTGCAAGTAAGCCAAACATTGGCCACCTTCGGCCAATATTCATTAGCAGTTCACACCCAGAATGGAATACTTCATTTCTCCGCACTAAGAATGGATAAAATATTAGTCCTTTCCGAGTGTGGAGTAATAATATAATACATTCTGAGCGTGGAATGATAATAATTATTCAATGACGAGGAGTCACTGATCATATAATTCTTTCTGAGAGCGGAGTGATAACATAATCCATTGTCTGTGCAATATTACTATAATAAATTCAGCGTGTGGAATGATAACAATTTATCCATTCTGAGCGTGGAGTGATAAACTAGACCATTATGAGTGTAGTGTTATTATAATCCACTTTGAGTGTCGATTGTTATTATAATCGATTCTGAGTGTAGATGGATAATATAATTCATTTTGAGGGTGGAGTGGTAATATACTCCATTCTAAGTTTGGAATGTCAATGTAATACATTCTGAATGTGGAGCAATAATAATGAATCCACTGTGCGCTTGTAGTGGTAATATGATACTTTGTGAATTTGTAATGTTAATATAATCCATTCTGATCGGAGGTGATAAATTAATCTATTGTGAGTGTGGAGTGTAAGGTAATCCAAAACTGAGTATGGAGTAATAATGTAATCCATTCTGAGTATGGAGCGATAACATGGAAACAGTATTAAGCAGCACAAGCCTATTAATGTTTAAAAAATGCTTAAAGTTAACATAAAGCCAAAGCAATGTAAGCAACACTAAAGACACGGATTCAGCTCAGTCAACAAGCTGCACCGTAAGTTCTCGTAGTAAACATCTGTGGTTTAGTGAAATGCAAAAATGAATAACAAAAAAAGACATAATTCTGCTGGTACACTTTGCTACCCATAAAAACACATAAGAAAAAACACACCTCTATTTAAAAAAAAATAGTGGTGTTCATTGGTCACATAGTAACCGGATTACGGAACAGATTCAGCAAACTCTACTTCGAAAAAATAAATGGCTGAAGATAGAAAGAAAAAATAATTAGCAATCTCTCTTGGTGCAAAGGTTATATGGCAAAAAAGGTGAAGGTATGGAGTTGGGGGGGCGAGTACCACCACGACAAATTTATGCTGCGGAGCCCGGTCCAGAAAAATTTAAGATGACTGAATAGCTACGGAGTATAAGTGACTGAAAAGTTGTGAAACGCTTAGCCACAAAACCAGAGAAAATATAATAGCAACATACCAGAGAATACTACGTCTTTTGCCACTAAACGATGGATAAAAGACGCACATTATATAAAATCAGAGACATAATTACAGGTACAAACTAGAAATGACAATATTAAGGTGGGCTATTACAGAAAAAACTCTGCGAGTGAAAATATTATTTTAAGGCGCAGGATTAGATACAAATTCTCGAAGTGAAAAGACCAAGACTCATAATTACAGGGATTAACTCTTGACGAGAAAATATTACGAAATATAAAGCCTGAAATGACAATTCAAGAAACAGGAATTAAAGAGTCAGGCAGAGAAAATTTCGAGGAAGGAAATAAGTTCTTAAAAAATTACAAATAAACAGTGAAAACATAACTAGAAAAACATAAATCTTTCTCAAGGGCATTAAACTAAGTACTATTTCTTATATTCAGAAATATTCAAATAAACAAATATATCAAATATTCCGAAATCATTTTGCTGAAAGTTGTAAATAATTACAATCTTGAGACAGTTATTCAAGGAAAGAAGCCCTGTGTTGAGTAATGCTGAAAACGCTGGGGAAAATGTTGGGAAGAAAAGATGGACATTAACAATGAAAATTATTAATGTACGTTTACTTCACAACCTAGAAACGCAAAATGACAATAGCAGCAAAATAAGGAAAATACTTTATATTTTAATGAAGAAATAATCAAAT
>JANJGK010009365.1:0-10000 GCA_039081455.1 Macrobrachium rosenbergii
GAATTATTTTATTTTTAAAAAAATATTTCAAAAAAATATCTACGGTTTTTCTTTATATTATTTGGGAAATACTTTTCTGATACAAAGGGCAATTTTTCATTTTTTTTTTCCAACATAACGTATATGTTTCTCTCTTGCAGTTTATAGGAAATTTATTTCCCTTTTTAATGGTGGTATTAATTTCGCTACAAATTACCACTCACTGATTAAAAAAAGTGAAGGTGAATGCATTTTTTAATTGTTTGAATCCTTACTCACGTTGACAATTTTCGTTTCTTATCTCATAAGGAATAATAAAGGAATGAAATTAATGTGCCATCATTAAAAAGCTAAATAAATTTCCTATAAACAGCAAGAGAGAAACATATACGTTATGTTGGGAAAAAAATGAAAAATTGTCGTTTGTATCAGAAAATATTTTCTAAAAATAAAAAAAAATATATTTTCTTAAAATATTTTATCAAAAAATAATTCCATTTGATGAATTTATTTTATGCTTAAATTGCACGGGAATAAAAATTTTCTTCTTATTATTTATTTTATTATTATTATTATTATTATTATTTTTATTATTATTATTATTATTATTATTATTATTATTATTATTATTATTATTATTATTATTATTATTATTATTATTATTATTATTATAATTATTATTATATAATATATATATATATATATATATATATATATATATATATATATATATATATATATATATATATATATATATATATATATATATATATATATATATATATATATATAATAATAATAATAATAATAATTATAATAATAATAACTCCAAAAATTAGAAAAAAAACCGTAGATATTTTTTTTTAATATTTTTTAAAAATAAAATAATTCCATTTGGTGGATTTATTTTATACGTAAATTGTACGAGAATGTTTATACTTTTAAGTGAAAACAATCATTTTGCTATAAATTTTCCATCACCGCTTAAAAAAACGAATGAATGTATTTGTTTTATTTTTTCAATCCTCTCACGTTGACGATTGTCGTTTCGTATCCCAGTAATGAATAATGTGAAGGAATATAAAATAATGTTTTCACCTAAAAGTATAAACATTCCCGTACAATTTACGCATAAAATAAATCCATCAGATCGAATTATTTTTTTTGTTTTTAAATATTTCAAAAAAATATCTACGGTTTTTCTTTATATTATTTGGGAAATACTTTTCTGATACAAAGCCCAATTTTTCATCTTTTTTCCAACATAACGTATATGTTTCTCTCTTGCAGTTTATAGGAAATTTATTTAGCTTTTTAATGGTGGTATTAATTTTGCTACAAATTTCCGTCAGATAAAAAAAATGAAGGTGAATGTATTTTTTTATTTTTTGAATCTTTATTCACGTTGACAATTTTCGTTTCGTATCCCATCAGTAAGGAATAATGACGGAATGAAATTAATATGCCATCATTAAAAAGCTAAATAATTTTCCCATAAACCGCAAGAGAGAAACATATACGTTAGGCTGGAAAAAAAATGTAATTTTGTCGTTTGTATTAGAAAATATTTAAAAAAGAAAAAACCGTAGATATTTTTTTTAGATATTTTTTAAAAATCAAATAATTCCATTTGATGGATTTATTGTATACGTAAATTATACGAGAATGTTTACACTTTTAGGTGAAAACAATTATTTTGCTATAAATTGCCGTCACCGATTAAAAAAAATGAATATGAATACATTTTTTATTTTTTGAATCCTTACTCACGTTGACGATTTTCGTTTCGTATCCCAGTAAGGAATAATGAAGGAATGAAATTAATGCCATCATTAAAAACCTAAATAAATTTCCTATAAACCGCACGAGAGAAACATATACGTTATGTTGAAAAAAAAATGAACATTTGCCGTTCGTATCAGAAAAGATTTCCAAAAATTTAAAAAAAAAACCGTAGATATATTTTTGAAATACTTTTTGAAAATAAAATAATTACATTTGTTGGATTTATTTTATACGTAAATTGTTTGAGAATGCTTATACTTTTAGGTAAAATCAATCATTTTGCTATAAATTTCCATCGCCGATTAAAAAAAATGAATGTGAAAGCATTTTTTTATTTTTTTAATCATTACTCACGTTGACGATTTTCGTTTCGTATCCCAGGAAGGAATAAAGAAGGAATGGAATTAATGCCATCATTAAAAAGCTTAATAAATTTCCTATAAACCTCACGGGAGAAACATATACGTTATGTTGAAAAAAAAAAATGAACATTTGCCGTTCGTATCAGAAAAGATTTCAAAAAAAAAAAAAAAAAACTGTAGATATTTTTTTGAAATACTTTTTAAAAATAAAATAATTCCATTTGATGGATTTATTTTATACGTAAATTGTACGAGAATGTTTATACTTTTAGGTAAAACCAATCATTTTGCTATATATTTCCATCGCCGATTAAAAAAATGAATGAATGCATTTTTTTTTTTTATTTCTTACTCACGTTGATGATATTCGTTTCATATCCCATGAGGAATAATGACGGAATGAAATTAATACTATCATTAAAAAACTAAATAAATTTCCTATAAACCGCAAGAGAGAAACATATACATTATGTTAAAAAAAAAAAAAAAAAAAATTTGTCTTTTGTATCAGAAAATATTTCCAAAAAAATAAAAATAAAAATAATATATATTTTTTTATATTTTTTAAAAATAAAATAATCCCATTTGTACGGGAATGTTTATATTTTTAAGTAAAGCCAATCATTTTGCTATAAATATTCCATCACCGCTTAAAAAAAATGAATGAATTAATTTATTTTTTATTTTTGAAACCTTACTCACGTTGACGATTTTCGTTTCGTATTCCAGCAAGGAATAATGTGAAGGAATATAAAATGATGTTTTCACCTAAAAGTTTAAACATTCCCGTACAGTTTACGCATAAAATAAATCCATCAAATGGAATTATTTTATTTTAAAAAATATTTCAACAAATATCTGCGGTTATTCTTTATATTATTTGGGAAATACTTTTCTGATTCAAAGGGGAATTTTTCATTTTTTTTTTTTTTCAACATATAACGTATGTGTTTCTCTTTTGCCATTTATAGGAAATTTATTTAGCTTTTTAATGGTGGTATTAATTTCGCTACAAATTAACATTCACTGATTTAAAAAAGTGAAGGTGAATGCATTTTTTTATTGTTTAAATCCTTACTCACGTTGACAATTTTCGTTTCGTATCCCAGTAATGAATAATGATGGAATGAAATTGATACCATCATTTAAAAGCTAAATAAATTTCCTATAAACGGCAAGAGAGAAACATATACGTTATGTGGGGAAAAAAATGAAAAATTGTCTTTTGTATCAGAAAACATTTCCAAAAATAAAAAAATAAAATGTTTATTATTATTATTTATTTTATTATTATTATTATTATCATTATATATATATATATATATATATATATATATATATATATATATATATATATATATATATATATATATATATATATATATATATATATATATATATATATATATATATATATATATATATATATATATATATATATATATATATATATATATATATATATATATATATATATATATATATATATATATATATATATATATATATATATATATATATATATATATATATATATATATATATATATATATATATATATATATATATATATATATAAATTAATAATAATAATAATAATAATAATAATAATATAGTAATAATAATAATAATAATAATAATAATAATAATAATAATAATAATAATAATAATAATAATAATAATAATAATAATAATAATAATAATAATATTACTAAAAATAAAAAAAACCGTAGATATTTTTTTGAAATATCTTTTGAAAATAAAATAATTCCATTTGGTGGATTTATTTTATACAAAAATAAATGAAATTAAATAAATTAAAATGAATAAATAAATAAATGGAATTAAATGAAAATAAATAAATAAAATTAAATAAATTAATAAATAAAAATAAATAAATAAATAAAAGTAAATAAATAAAAATAAAAAAATAAGAAAAATAAAGAAAAAAGTAGATAAATAAAAATAAGTAAGTAAATAATTAAAAATTAATAAAAAAATAAATAATATAAATAAAAAAATATATAAATAAAAATAAATGAAAATAAATAAATAAATAAATAAAAATAAATAAATAAAATGAATAAATAAATAAACATAAATTAAATATTTAAATAAAAATAAACAAATAAAAAATTAATAAAAATTAATAAAAATAAACAAATAAATAAATAAAATTAAATAAATAAAAATACATGGTAATTAATAAATAAAAAAATATAAATAAATAAAAATATATTAAAATAGATAATTAGAAAATACATTAATAAAAAAATATATAAATAAAAAAAAATAAAAATATAAATAAAAAAAAATAAATGAATAAAAAATAAATAAAAAGAAATTAAAAAGAAACAAAAATAAATGAAAATAAATAAATAAAAGTAAATAAAAAATAAATAAAATAAATCTAAATAAATAAATAAAAATAAATGAATAAAAATTATTGAAAATAAATAAAAATAAATAAATTAATAAATAAAAAATAAAGAAATAAATATAAATAAATAAAAATATATTAATAAAAATAAATAAAAATGAATGAAAACAAGAAACAAATAAATAAAAATAAATGAAAAATAAATAAATAAATAAAAATAATTAGAAAAATAAATAATAATAAATGAAAATAAATAAATAAAATAAATAAATAAATAATAATTAATAAATTAATATAAATAAATAAATAAAAATAAATAAATAAATATAAAAAAATAATTTTAAAAATATCAACTTATAAATAAAGCTAAAAAATAAATAAAGAGATATAAATGAATATATATAAATAAATAAATAAGTAAATAAATAAATAAATTAATTAATTAATTAATAGATAAATAAATAAATAAATAAAAATAAATAAATAAAAATAAATAAAAGAATAAGTAAATAAAAATAAATAAATAAAAATAAATAGAATATATTGAAATAAAGAAATAAACAAAAAAGTGAATGAAAATAAATAACAAAAATAAATAAATAAATGAAAATAAATAATAAATAAAAACAAAAAATAAAAGTAAATAAATGAAAATAAATAAAAATAAGAAAAATAAATGAAAATAAATTATAATAAATAACGAAAAATAAATAAATAAAAACAAATGAATAAATAAAAGAAATTAATGAATAAAAAATAAAAAAGACAAAAAATAAATAAATAAAAAATATGAATAAATAAATAAAAATAAATTAAAATTAATAAATAAATAAACATTTTTTTATTTATTTAATTATTTTTATTTATTAATTTATTTTCATTTATTTTCTTATTTTTATTTGCTTTTATTTATTTATTTATTTATTTAATTATTTATTTATTTATTTATTTATTTATTTATTTATTTATTTTTATTTATTTATTTATTTTTATTTATTTTCTTAGTTTTATTTGCTTTCATTTATTTATTTATTTATTTATTTTTATCTATTTATTTATTTTTATTTATTTATTTCTTTTTTTATATTTATTTATTTATTTATTTATTTATTTATCTATTTACTTTTTATTTATTGATTTAATATTATTTTCTTATTTATTATTATTTATTTATTCACTTATTTTGCTTATTTATTTATTCTTATTTTTTTATTTATTTATTTTTATTTATCTGTTTTTATTTATTTATTTATTTTTATTTATTTATTTATTTATTTTCATTTATTTATTTATTTATTTTTATTTACTTATTGATTTATTTTGATTTATATTTAATTATTTTTTAAAATTTATTAATTTATTTATCTTTATTTATTTTATTTATTTATTTATTTTGATTTGTTTATTTATTTTATTTATTTATTTATTTTCCTTTATTTCTATTTATTTATTTTTTTATTTACTTATTTGCATTTATTTTTATTTATTTGTTTAATTATTTATTTTAATTTTTTATTTTTTTATTTATTTATTTATTTTTATTTCTTTTTATTTATTTATTTTTTATTTATTTTGATTTATTTTTATTTATTAATTTATTTTCATTTATTTATTTTTATTTATATATTTTTATTTACTTACTTATTTATATTTTTTATTTTTATTTAATCAATTATTTCTATTTATTTTTATTTATTTATTTATTTATGTTTATTTATTTTTATTTATTTATTTTCATTCCTTTTTATTTATTTATTTATTTTTCATTTATTTTTTTATTTTTGTTTATTTCTCTATTTATTTAATTATTTATTTTTTATATATTATTTTTATTAATTTACTCAATTTTATTTATTTTTATTTATTTAATTTTCATTTTTATTTAATTTATTTTTTATTTAATTTTTTATCTATTTTTATTTATCTTTTTATTTTCATTTTTTTTATTTCTTTATTTATTTTTATTTATTTTTATTTATTTATTTATTTTTATTTATTTATATTTATTTTTTTGTCTATTTAATTTATTAATTTTTATTTATTTATTGATTTTTGTTTATTTATTTTCATTTATTTTTTGTTTTTTTATTTATTTTTATTTATTTTTTATATTTATTTATTTATTTTTATTTTATTTATTTATTTTTTTTATTTATTTATTCATTTGTGATTGTTTATTTAATTTTATTTAATCGTTTTCATTTATTTTTATTTATTTATTTGTAATTATTTTCGTTACTTATTTATTTTTATCTACTTTTATTTTTTTACTTATTTTTCTTGTTCTTTTTTATTTATTTTATTTATTTATTTTTATTTTTATTAATTTTTATTTATTTATTTATCTTTATTTATTTATTAATTTTTAATTATTTATTTCCATTTATTTTTTTATTTTTTTATTTTTATTTATTTATTTATTTTAATTTCTTTATTTATTTTTATTAATTTTTATTTATTTATTTTCATTTATTTTTATTCTTATTTTTTTATTTTTATTTATTTATTTATTTTTATTTTTTTTTATTTATTTATTTACTTATTTTTATTTATTTATTTAATTTTATTTTTTATATATTTTTATTTGTTTATTTTAATATATTTTGATAATGAATTTTCTATTTATTTGCTTATTTTCATTTATTTATTTATTTTTATTTATTTTTTCATTTATTTTTATTTATTTATTTTCATTTATTTTCATTTATTTATTTATTTATTTATTTATTTATTTATTTATTTATTTATTTATTTTATCTATTTATTAATTTTTATTTATTTATTTTTTTTATTTTTATTTATTTATTTATTTTTATATGTTTATTCTTATTTATTTATTTATTTTTACTATTTCCTTTATTTTTATTGATTTATTTATTTTTATTCAATTATGTACTTTTATTTATTTATTTTCATTTATTTTTATTTATTTATTAATTTTTATTTATTTTTATTTTTATTTATTTATTTTCATTCATTTTTATTCATTTACTTTTTATTTATTTATTTTTATTTATTTACTTCTTTTTATTTACCTTCATTTATTTATTTTCATTCATTTATTTAACTTTAATTTTAATCGTTTATTTTTATTTTATTTTTTAAACTCTTTATGCATTTTCTTTTTTTTAGTTTTATTTAATTTTATTTATTTAGATTTACTTATTTTTATTTTATACTTTCATTTATTTTAATTGATTTTTATTGGTTTTTATTTATTTATTTTCATACATATTTTGATTTAGTTCATATTATTTATCATTTACTTACTTTTATTAATATATCTTAATTTCATTTATTTTTCTTTATTTATTGATTTATTTTTTGAAAAATTTATTGTTTTTTTATTTATTATTTTTATTTTTTATTTACTTTCGTTTTTATTTATTTATTTTTATTTATTTATTTTTTATTCTTATATAATTATTTATTCAAGTATCTATTTTTTTATTTATTTATTTCCTTTAATTTTTTTTTATTTTATTTATTTATTTTTTTTTTTTATTTACTGTTATTTGTTTATTTATTTCTATTTATTTGTTTTCTATTCATTTATTTTTATTTATTTATTTTATGTTTATTTATTTTTATTTATTTATTTATTTTTATTTATTTATATTCGTTTTTATTTTTATTTATTTTTATTTATTTATATTCGTTTTTATATTTATTTATTTTTATTTAATTATTTATCCTTATTTATTTATTTTCATTAAATTTCATTTATTTATTTTCATTTATTTTTTATTTATTTGTTTATTCATTTATTTATTTTTATTTATTTTTATGTATTTTTTATTTATTTTTATTTATTAATTTAATTTTTTTTTATTTATTTTTATTTATTCGCATTTATTTATTTATTTTTATTTATTTTAATCTATTTATTTATTTTTATTTATTTATTTCTATTTATTTTTTTTATTTACTTATTTTTATTTATTTATCTATTTTCATGTATTCATTTATTTATTTTTATTTACTTATTTATTTTTATTTTTTATTTACTTTTATTTATCTATTTATTTTTATTTATTTTTATTAATTTCTTTATCTATTTTTTTTATTTTTATTCCTTTATTTTTCTATTTACTTATTTTTATTTATTTTTCCATTTATTTTCATTCATTTATATATTTATTTTTATTTATTTTTTCACTTATTTTCATAAATTTATTTATTTATTTTTATTTTTTTCATTTATTTTTTATTTATTCATATTTATTTACTTATTTTATTTATTTACTTTTATTTATATAATATTAATTCATTTATTAATTTTATTAATTTATTTATCTCTATTTATTTCTTATTTATTTTTTATTTACTTTTATTTATTTACGAATTTTATTATTAATTTATTTAAATTTTTTATTTTTATTTATTTTTTTCTCATTTATTTTTTATTTATTCAGTTTTATTCATTTATTTATTTTATTTTTTATTTATTTTTAATTATTTATTTATTCATTTTTATTTATATTTTTTACTTATATATTTTTATTTATTTCTGTCTTTTTATTTATTAATTTATTTCTATTTATTTATCTATTATTATTTATTTTTTTTTTTATTTATTCCTTTCATTTATTTTCATATTTAATTATTTATATTCATTTATTTATTTATTTTCATTTATTTATCTATTATTATTTATTATTTATTTTTTTATTTATTCCTTTCATTTATTTTCATTTATTTATTGATTTTCATTTATTTTAAATTATTTATTTATTTTTATTTATTTTTATTTATTTATTTATTTTTCATTATTTGTTTATTATTATTATTTTGATAAATTTTTATTTATTTATTTTCATTTATTTTTATTTATTTATTTATATTTCTTTACTTCTTTTCATTTATTTTTATTTACTTTTATTTTTTATTTTATTTATTTATTTATTTTTATTTATTTCTTTTATTTTTATTGATTTATTTCCTATTTATTTATTTTTATTTATTGTTATTTATTTATTTCTTTTTATTTATTTATATTTATTTATTTTTATTCATTTAAACTCCTGTATTTATCTATTTTTATTTATTCATTTATTTATTTATTTTATTTTTATTTATTTACTTATCTTTATTTATTTCTTTTAATTTACTTTTATTTATTTATTTATTTATTTATTTATTATTATATTTATTTATTTATTTTTATTTTTTTATTTTGTTTTAATTTCTTAATTATTTTTAATTATTTATTTTTTATTTTTGGTTATTTATAAAGCTTTATTTATTTTTATTAATTATTTATTTATTTTTATTTTTTATTTGTTTTTTATTTATCATATATATTTTTATTTATTAATTTATTTATTTATTTATTTATTTATTTTTTTCATTTATTTATATTTTTCTATCCATTTACTTTTGTTGATATTTTTCATTTATTTTTATTTATTTATTTTTATTTATTACTTTTATTTATTTATTTGCTTTTATTTTTTTATTTATTTTTATCTATTTATTTGTTTTTATTTATTTT
>JANJGK010009365.1:15000-21960 GCA_039081455.1 Macrobrachium rosenbergii
TTTATTTTCATTTATTTATTTATTCCTGTTTATTTATTTATTTTCATTTATTTATTTATTTTTATTTATTTATTTATTTTTATTTCTTTATTTTTATTAATTTTATATTTTTAATAATTTATTTTAATTGTTTAATTATTTATTTTTTTATTTATTATTTTTTATTATTATTAATTATAGTTATTTATTTATTTTCATTTATATATTTATTAATAAATTTTTATTTATTTATAATCATTTTTTTATTTCATTATTTATTATTATTTATTTATTTATCTTCATATATTTATTTATTTTTATTTATCTATTTTTATTTGTTTATTTATTTCTATTTATTTATGTATTTTTATTCATTCATTCATTTCTATTTATTTTTATTTTTTTATTTATTTATTTACTTATTTTTTATATATTTATATTTATATTTACTTATTTATTTTTATTAATTTTTATTTATTTATGTATTTTATTAATTTATCTTTATTTATTGATTTTTTTTAATTTTTTACTCTATATTTATTTTTATATATTTAATTATTTTTATTTATTTTTTTTATTTTTTTCATTAATTTTTATTCATTTCTTTTTTTTGTTTATTTTTTTATTTTTATTATTTTTGTTTATTTATTTTTATTTATTTATTTATTTATTTTTATTTATATATATTTTTTTATTTGTATATTTTTATTTATTTAATTAGTTTTTTATTTATTAATTTTCATTTATTTTTATTTATTTATTTGTTTATTTTTAATTATTAATATATTTTTATTTATTTATTTATTTTTATATTTAATTATTTATTTTTTAATTTATTTATAGTTATTTATATATTTACTTTATTTATTCATTTATTTAATTTTATTTTTTTATTTATTTTTATCTTTTTTTTTATTTACCTTTTATAATTTTATTAATTTATTTTCAATTATTTTATTTATTTATTTTTCTTTTTTTATTTATTTGTTTTTATTTTTTGTTTATTTATTTTAATTTATTTATTTTTCTTTATTTATTTTCATTTTTTATTTAATTTTATTTATTTATTTTTAATTATTGTTAACTATTTATTTATTTGTATTTATTTTTATTTATTTATTTTTTATTTTGTTATTTATTTTTTATTTATTTATTTTTATTTTTTTTATTTTTTGTTTTATCTATTTTATTTATTTTATTTTATTTATTCAATTATATTTATTAATTTTATTTATTTATTTATCTTTTTCTATTTATTAATTTTTCTATTTATTTATTTTAATTATTTATTTTTATTTATTTAGAAATTTTTATTTATTTATTTATTTTTATTTATTTTTATATATTTATTTATTTTTATTTATTTTTATTTCCCTTTTTCATTAATTACTTTTATTTCTTTTTATTTATTAATTTTTTTTTATTTATGTTTTTCTACTTATTATTTTTTTTATTTATATATGTTTATTTATTTATTGATTTTTATTTATTTATTTTCACTTATTTTCTTTTATTTATTTATTTATTGTTTTTATTTTTTTTTATTTATTTATTATTATTTATTTTATTGATTTATTTATTTTTATTTATTTTTATGTATTTATTTTTTTTTCTCTATTCATGTTTACTTATTTATTTATTTGTTATTATTCATTTAATTATGTTCATTTTTTATTTTAATTATGTTTATTTATTTTTCGTTATTTATTTATTTTTAATCATTTTTATTTATTTATATATTTTTATTCATTTATTTTTATTTTTATTCACTTTTGTTTATTTATTTATTTATTTTTATTTATTTATTTACCTTTATTTATTTATTTATTTATTTATTTATTTATTTATTTATTTATTTATTTTATTAATTTTTTTATTTGTTTCTTTTTATTTATTTATTTATTTTTTACTTATTTATTTATTTGAATTTCTTTATTTATTATTTTTGTTTTCTATTTATTTAATTATTTTTATTTATTATTTACATTTATTTTTATTTATTTATTTTTTATTTATTTTTATATATTTAATTATTTATTTATGTTTATTTTTTTTATTTATATATAATTATTTTATTTATTTATTTTTATTTAATATATATTTTTTATTTATTTATTTTTATGTATTTTTATTTGCTTATTTATTATTATTTATTTTTTTTATTTATTTTTTTATATATTTATTTTTGTTTATTTATTTATTTTTATTTATTTATTTATTTTCATTTATTTATTTATTTTCATTTATTTATTTTTTTCATTTATTAATTTTAATATATTTATTTATTTAGTTTTATTAGTTTATCTATTTCTATTTATTTATTTTCATTTTTTTATTTTTTTTTATTTATTTTTTTATTTAATTATAAATTTATTTTTATTTATTTTCATTTTCTTTATTTATTTGTTTAATTTTTATTAATTTATTTATTTTTATTTATTATTTTTATTCGTTTATTTTTTTCATTTATTCATTTTTTATTTATTAATTTTTTATTTTTTATTTTTATCTATTTATTTATTTTTATTATTTCATTTATTTTTATTTTTTTATTAATTTATTTATTTTTCATTATTTATTTATGTTTATTTTTTTATTTTCATTTATTTTTATTTCTTTATTTTTATTTATTTCTTTTTTTTATTTATTTTTATTTATTTATTTTTTTTTATTCCTTTTTATTTATTTAATCTTCTTTATTTATTTATTTTCGTTTATTTATTTAACTTTATTTTTAATCGTTTATTTTTTTTAACTCTTTTTAGGCATTTCCTTTTTTTTATTTAGTTTTACTTAATTTTAATTATTTAGATTTATTGATTTTTATGTTTTACTTTCATTTATTTTAATTTATTTTTATTGATTTTATTTATTTATTTTCATACATATTAGTTATTTTGATTTAGTTCATATTATTTTTCATTTACTTACTTTTATTTATAATATCTTAATTTCATTTATTTTTCTTTATTTATTTATTTATTTTTTGTAATTGTTATGTACTTATTTATTATTTTTTATTATTTTTGTTATTTTTATATTTATCATTTTATATATTTATTTTTATTTATTTATTTTTTTATTTATATTTATTTATTTATTCAAGTAAAGAATCAACTTCAAAAATGACCTGAAAAAACGAATAAGAATGTATCATGAAAGTTTTAGAAAAATATATCAATTTTGAATACAATATTATTATGAATTTTTCTCTCTTTATGATGAATGAATTTAGTTTAACTTTAACTTCTTATAACCGAGTCCAATTAAAAAAAAAAAAAAAGTAAAAAATTCAGTCAATATTTAAATGAAAAATCAATTTCAAAAATTACCTAAAAATTGGAAAATGAATATATCATATAAAAAAATTAAAAAATTTAAATTTTAATACAATATTTTTGGGAATTTTGCCCTCTTTTTCGTGAATGATTTTAGTTCAACGTTTTCTGATATATTTTTATTATTATTTACCATTGTTGTTCTATATTTGTATTGTGATTTTTAAATACCATTCATTTACCAATGAAGAAAATTATAATACAAGTAAATAAAAAAACAAAAACAATAACTAAATAAAAAATTTGAAAAAATAAAAACAAAACTTGAAATGAAATAAGATGAAGATTAAAACAAACACGTTGAAAATAAATGTAAAAATAATACAAAGGATTGATATAAAAGATTGTATTATACTTAATTTTTTTTTTCAAATTAAAACAAACCTAAAGCTTTTATAGTTCACCTTTTAAGGATATATTCTTATAACAAAGTTTTATGGAAAAAATCTCCGTTAAAAACCAATGCAGATAAAATTGAAGGCTAAATGGTCATATACTTTTGCATATAAAAGTACTGATAAAAGCAGTCAAGATTTCAGTCGAAAAACAATTTCAAAAACCATCAGGAACAGAAAATAACTGAAATATGTATAAAGTTTCACAAATATTTCAATTTCAATACAATTTTTGGGGGGAGTTTTGCCCTCTTTTTGGTGACCAATTTTTGTTTAACGTTTACAGATATATTATTATAACAGAATTATATATGAAAAAAACTCCTTTAAAAAAACAATCAATATTTAAGCAAAAATTCTACTTCAAAAATCACCTAAAAAAAATGGGGAAAAAATTGTTGCATAAAAATTTTAGAAAATATGTCAATTTTTAATACAATATTTTTGGGGAAATTTTCCCTCTTTATGATTAATGAATTTAGTTTAACTTTTACAGATATATTCCTATAACCGAGTTTAAAAAAAAACGTTAAAAAATTAACTTAAAAAATCAACTAAAAACACATTCACGATTTAAGACAAAAATTAATTTAAAATCATTATAAAAAGAAAAAAATAAATGAAGTATGTATGAAAAATACTGATAAAAGCATTTAAAGTTTCAGTCAAAAATCAATTTAAAAAATCATTATGATAAAGAATATAAATGAAATACGTAAACAGTTTCAAAATATTTCAATTTGAATACAATATTTTTTTTTAGTTTTGCCCTCTTTTTGATGAATAATTTTACTATCGTTTACTGACATATTATAACAACATTACATAAAAAAAAACAATCAGTATATAAGTTAAAAATAGACTTAAAAAAAAAATCATGATCTAAGACAAAAGTCAAGTTATAAATTATTTAAAACGGGATTTTAAATGAAATATATTAAAAGTAAAAAATAATTCAATTTGATTACAATATTTTTCTTAGTTTTGCCCTCTTTTTGATGACTGATTTTACTTTACCATTCACTAGTATAGCAAAGTTTTATGAAAAAATCTCCGTTCAAAAACAATCAAGGTAAAATTCAAGGATAAAAGGTCATATACGTTTTGTATATAAAAATACTGTTATATACATTCAAGATTTCAGTCAAAAATCAATTTAAAAATCATTAAGAAATTAGAATGAATAAAAAAGGTAAAAAGTGTAAAAAATATTTTGTCCTCTTTTTATGACTGATTTTAGTTTAACAGAATTATATAAAAAATGTCCGTTAAAATCATACAATATTTAAGTAAAAAATCAACATCAAAAATGACTTTAAAAAAGACAAAAGGATGAAACATAAATGCTTTAGGTTGTTTTTAATGTGAAAAAAATTAAGAATAATAAATCCTTTATATTAATCCTTTGTATTATTTTTACATTTATTTTCAACGTGTTTGTTTTAAAAGTTCATCTTATTTTATTTTTTATGTTTTGTTTTGATTTTAGTCAATTTTTTATTCAATTATTGTTTTTGTTTTTTTATTTACTTGTATCATTATTTTTTTTCATTGGTAAATAATAGGAGGAATATATCAGAAAACGTTGAGGTAAATCATTCACGATAAAGAGGTCAAAATTCCCAAAAGATATTGTATGAAAATTTAATTTTTTTTTAGCTTTTATATGATATATTAATTTCCCAGTTTTTAGGTGGTTTTTGAAATTGATTTTTCATTTAAATATTGATTATATTTTTTACTTTTTTTAAATTCGACTCGGTTATAAGAAGTTAAAAGTTAAACTAAATGCATAAAATAAATCCATCAAATGGAATTATTTTATTTTTAAAAATATTTCAAAAAAATATCTACGGTTTTTCTTTATATTATTTGGCAAATACTTTTCTGATACAAGGGCAATTTTTCATTTTTTTTCTAAACATATAACGTATATGTTTCTCTATTGCCGTTTATATGAAATTTATTTAGCTTTTTAATGGTGGTATTAATTTCGCTACAAATTAACATTCACTGATTAAAATAAGTGAAGGTGAATGCATTTTTTTATTGTTTGAATCCTTACTCACGTTGACAATTTTCGTTTCGTATCCCATAAGGATGAAATTAATATGCCATCATTAAAAAGGTAAATAAATTTCCAATAAACCGCAAGAGAGAAACATATACGTTATGTTGGAAAAAAAAATTGAAATTTTGTCGTTTTTATCAGAAAATATTTCCCAAAATTTTCAAAAAAAACGATAGATATTTTTTTGAAATATTTTTTAAAAATAAAATAATTCCATTTGATGGATTTATTTTATACGTACATTGTACGAGAATGTTTATACTTTTAGGTGAAAAACAATCATTTTGCTATAAATTGCCGTTACCGATTAAAAAAGATGAATGTGAAGGCATTTTTTATTTTCCAATCCTTACTAACGTTGACGATTTTCGTTTCGTATCCCAGTAAGGAATAAAAAACGAATGAAATTAATGCCATCATTAAAAAGCTAAATAAATTTCCCATAAACCGCACGAGAGAAACATATACGTTATGTTGAAAAAAAAAAAAAAAATGAACATTTGCCGTTTGTATCAGAAAAATTTCCAAAATCTTAAAAAAACCTAGATTTTTTTAAAAAATATTTTTTAAAAATAAAATAATTCCATTTGATGAATTTATTTTATACTTAAATTGTACGAGAATGTCTATACTTTTAGGTGAAAACAATCATTTTGCTATAAATTACCGTCACCGATTAAAAAAAATGAATGTGAAGACATTTTTAAATTTTTTTAATCCTTACTCACGTTGATGATTTTCGTTTCGTATCCCAGTAAGGAATAAAGAACGAATGAAATTAATGCCATCATTGAAAAGCTAAATAAATTTCTATAAACCGCACGAGAGAAACATATACGTTATGTTGAAAAAAAATGAACATTTGCCGTTCGTATCAGAAAAGATTAAAAAAAAAAAAAACGGTAGATATTATTTTGAAATATTTTTTAAAAATAAAATAATTCCATTTGATGGATTTATTTTATACGTAAATTTTACGAGAATGTGTATACTTTTAGGTAAAACCAATCATTTTGCTATAAATTTCCATCGCCGATTAAAAAAAATTAATGAATGAATTTTTTTTTTATTTCTCACTCACGTTGATGATAAAATAATTGATATATATATATATATATATATATATATATATATATATATATATATATATATGTATGTATATATAATATATATATAT
>JANJGK010009366.1:0-17500 GCA_039081455.1 Macrobrachium rosenbergii
TAAGCCTGACCTAAATGACAAATTTCCACATAGAAAATAGCATTCACTGGTAATAATGTCATACCTTACCCCTTCCCCTTCCCCTACCCCTCTACCCCCTCTCCACCAAACACCCAGTCTCCCTCCCCCAAAATAAAGACCAACAAAAAGATTCCTAACGGTGGGACGGACCAAATAACCGACCGATTCCTAAAGTAGGAACCTGTTTAAGAGCTTGTTCCAAAGCCACAAATTCCCAAAAAACTTACTCATGAAAGAGGTACCAACTAATCAACCTAAACCAGCTGGTTCCTAAAGTAGGAACCTGCCAAACAACTGGTTGCTTTATAAAATAGGAACCAAACGAAGCATCCAAATTCTGGCTCTTCAAATCAGTACAAAACATATCGTGTCTAAAGACGAATCAGCCAAGGAACCAGATGGCTCCTTCCTTAAGCTCATTCGTGGTAGTTCAAGATGACAAGTAAGGACTATTACTCTCTTCACACTTGTCGATTCCATGGTCCATCAGAATATAAATCATACCTCGTCACCCTTCATCATCAACATCATCATCACCGTCATCATCAACTTCACCACCACGAATTCGCGCATCACTACGTCTTTCCAGTCGAGGTTCTGCGTAAAATTTGTTCTGGAAGCTTTCCCTTGTGATTTAAGAGGCCCTGTTATTCTCCAAGCTTGTCGTATTGAACTTTCAGCAGAAGAGAAAATATACAGTTGCTCGAGACAAGAGGATAACTTTAGACGTGGGTCATCTGAATGACTTTCGTTCATCATTAGTATAACTAAATATAAAATCAATAATAAAGACAAGTGAAAATTATAAACAAAATAATTTCCTTTACCAATATTATAACCAAATAAAAAATCAATGATAAAGACGTGAAAATTATAAACATTGAAAAAAATTTCCTTTACCATTATTATAACTAAATATAAAATCAATAAGAAAAGAAAAGTGAAAATTATATACATAAAAAAGTTTAAATTTACATTCATTAAATACCTTCCCGCACGTTTGAAAAATAAATGATTTATTCCACGAACTATCAGTTGCGGATCTCTCTAATTTTATATTTACTGATATTTGAAATATCCTCGGAACAGATACTGCATAACTCCGTCAAGCGAATGGAAAACGCTCGTGCCGTTCCAGAGATAGACTGTTCGACTGGTTTCTCCACACAAGGGTTTAGAAAAACAACAACAACAGATATCAATGCCGGAAAACAGTTATTTTCTCTTAACAACGTAAAGTTAATCAAAATTCGAGTAATGATGTTTCTCGAGACATTCATTGCCTCTACATCCTGTTAAATATTACCAGTGTTCACATCCTTTTTTATGTAGGAAATCTCACAAATACTTGCAATTAATTACATCGTTTGAAGAAATCACAACCCAAATGAGGTTCTCTTTTTATACACAATCTTCCCTACGAGAACCGTGGAGAAAGTGCAACGGATGAAGAAGTGAATCAAGCCCCCTTAGATTGAGCAGTACCAAACGTTCTTGATACTTGCAACAAACCTTTGTGGTCTGGTTCATGCAGCAGTCTTGTAATATAATGAGCCCAGACATTCCAAAACTGAGAGAGAGAGAGAGAGAGAGAGGAGAGAGAGAGAGAGAGAGAGAGAGAGAGAGAGAGAGAGAGAGAGAGAGAGAGAGAGAGAGAGAGAGAGAGTTTCCGGGCCACTCAGGATTTGCACTATACGTTTCTTGACAGAGAGAGAGAGAGAGAGAGAGAGAGAGAGAGAGAGAGAGAGAGAGAGAGAGAGAGAGAGAGAGAGAGAGAGAGTTTCCAGGCCTCTCAGCATTTGCACTATACGTTTCTAGACAGGCACATTGAGAGAGAGAGAGAGAGAGAGAGAGAGAGAGAGAGAGAGAGAGAGAGAGAGAGAGAGAGAGAGAGAGAGAGAGAGAGAGAATGGAAAATTCGTCCCAAAACTTCGAACAGTACATCAGACAAAATGACAGCTTTCTATCAAAACGTCTTCGTCCACGGAATCTCGTGAGGAACCATTCTAGGGACGATTGAAAAAGTACCTGTTTGGCCCGAACTTCTTGACCATAAACTCTTCTGTTAATTGATTTAGGTCGAAGACATAATCGTGTAATTCGCGGCTTCTTCCAATTAGCATCTAAATGCTCTCCGTCTCATGCGTCGAAATTAGTTTAGGAATTTATTTAAATTGGTTGCTTCCTATCCCTGTTTCTTACGTACTCCTATTTCCCTTTAGATTTAACATGAAGGCGCTCTCTCTCTCTCTCTCTCTCTCTCTCTCTCTCTCTCTCATCTCTCTCTCTCTCTCTCTCTCTCTCTCTCTGTTCATAAACAGTTTCCAGTATTCCCGAACCCCACTGGAGAGAAACCATTCGCATGTACACACACACACACACACACACACACACACACACACACACACACACACACACACACACACATATATATATATATATATATATATATATATATATATATATATATATATATATATATATATATATATATATATATATATATGTATATGTGTGTGTGCGTGCCTGCGTATCTTACCGGATTTTAAAGTTAGGTTTTATCATTATGTTTTTAAACAGGATCTCCAAAATGTAAGAGAAAAGCTGACGTTTTATCGTTTTAATGCAACTGATGCATCTGAGATGATTACTAATTTGTGCAAAACAGCAATTATCCTTGAAGACAACTAATTCTTTGGAACTCAATAATTATAAATAAACGATCCTCACTTTCTAAATTTTTATCCTACTTTCCACATAAGACCAACAAGAAAGTGTGAGAATTTGCAATTCTACCAGCAGTAAAAATAAAAAATAAAATTAAAAATGTCTTTTATAAACGTTACCAAATTGGATAATCTCGTCATTACACTGCAATGTTATGAAGACTGAGTTATGCCGTTCATTTATCATTACAGTATTATTATTAGTAATGAGCCCCACTGTACAGCAAAAATAGCAATTTCTCAAATGCATGGAATTCACATCATTTTCTAGAACGTTCGACAACATGTCTCGGCAGTTTACATGAGGAAACTAGATACAGAAAAAAACAAAAAAACTAAAAAAAAAAAAAAATTGGAAAGCAAAATGCACAAAATAAAAAATATTTAACTTTCCCATAAGTTATACTTCTGTATAACCTCCAGTCATTTCAAGAAGGTATTCTCCTATGAGCAACGTTTCTCAATTATTAAAAAAAAGAAACTTAACACACACAAACATTCCATATTAAATATACTTCCATACAACCAACATATTCAGACACGTACATATACCATATTAGTCAAAAAACACACACACCACCGCCATCACACACACACAAAAAAAACACACACACGCCATAAAACCATTTCTGAAAAAACACTTACACGAAAACGCCACATTAAAAAACACACAAACATCACATTAACTTTTTAAAAAAGTGCACGACGCACATACCCACCGCATCAGAAAAAAAAATATTTAAAAAAAAAGGCAAAACACGAATTCCCCAAGATGATATATAACACTTGTATTCTTCCCCGAGGGAAAACAATGGTTGAAGCCTATTGCCAAACCTCCTCCTCCTCCTGCCTACCGTCATTATTTCCCTTCCTCAGAAGCCCCTAAAATTCCAGACAATCACCGGAACTGGGGCTCTTACCTGCTGGGATGACCTACAATTACCGGTTGGAGGTCAGCACAGGTCGCGGTCTTTACGGGTTTGCGGATAAGTCGTGAATATTCATGACGGGAGATTTCAAAAGGCTGATCCCTTGCTAGAAAGCTTTTTTTCTATAATTATTCCCGTGAATGGGTTTGAAATTCTGCGTTAGCTCCAAGTTCACAAAATCGTTTTACATTTTTTCTACGCTTTTAATTTTTCCCTATTAATAATTGTTCTTATGTTTTTCACGAAAAAAATAAAACTACTCATGAGTTTGAGCTTACTTGGTATTAATTTTTTCATTATTATTTTATTTAAAATCCTGATCTGTATCCAAATGAACGTGCCTGAAAATTTCTTGAATTTGTATCAGTGCACACTGAAAAATAAAAAATTTTTAAAAATCAATAAAAAATAAATTTATTGTATACTAGTGTTTTAATAACATGAACAATGAATGTTACATAAAATATCAGTACTTTGTAAGGGCATTATACTTACAATTAACTTTGTATTAATTTAACTAATTCATTCTCGGAACTATCCACGTGACAACCAAATTTATGAAAAATTAGAAAAATCTGATGAATTACTATAAGGGAAAATGCAGCATATTTTGTTTTTTTCTGTCATAACATTGCTTTCCATCTAATTCTTTTTTGCATACACCTTACCCCCTAACATTGGGTGGTTCCAGAGGGTGCTGGCCTTCAGGTTCTAAGCCATTGTCAGGGATGAGGTTGCAAACCCCATGACCGTTTCCAAGTCCCTAATCCACTACATTGATCATCAGAAGCACAGTGGGTATTTTAAGGCGTGTGCCCATCTGCCCGTCCGTCCTCACCTGGACTTGAACCTGGGTACCCTCCATTACTAGGAGAGGATGCTAACCATTACACCAGTATTACTATGGACAAGGTAGTCATATACTAATACAAGAAATAAACATATTAATAAACTGTTATATTGATACCAGAAATATACATATTAGTAACTAAATACAACAGAGACCTCTGTTACTTTCACGACAACCTGATATCTTTTTATCACCTCTTCTCGAGTCCTTACAAAAAAAAACAAATGCCCTGTTAGCCAGACCGCGCCCTAACTTCTCTCCTTCCTCACCTCAGGATCCAGAAAAGCCTCACCTGATATTTGTCATCACCTCACCTCGGACGTCCCAGAAAAATGAACGACACCAATTAGGGTCTCCTAATTTCCTTTCGCTAAATTGTTTTTCTTCCGCTTCTGACACTGTATCATCTTCCTTCATCCTGTTACTCCTCCTAGGGCTGAGCTTTGGAATTTGAGCCGTTCTCTTCCTTTGCCAGGTTTCACTAACTTACTTTTGCAGTATTACCATATTATTATTCTCCTTGTACTTCAATACATTTGTATTTGTTTATTAATAGATCAATTTTTTTTCTTTTTTAATAAATATGATTTCTTTCTGTATTTCCCTTTACCTCGTCTTACTTCTTCCTAATGAACACCATATTCTTCGGAAGCTTGAATTCCAAGTCAATGGCCCCTTTGGTAGGCTTGTTCTATATGAATATATTTCACAATAATAATAATAATAATAATAATAATAATAATAATAATAATAATAATAATAATAATAATAATAATAATAATAATAATAATAATAAAAATTTCTTTTAGAAGGCGGGTCAATCTGTCCATTTAGGTTAGATCTAACCGGTTTCTTTTGAAGCAGGTCTGGGCTAGTTTCGGACATAAGGTCGTCCGTCTTTTTTTGAGAATGAGCTCTGGAAGTATGTATCTTCCTCCGTTTTCCCAAACTCTCTTTTTAATCCAGCCTTCACGCTCCCCATTGGGGCTAGATGAAGTAAAATAATTCGACACGCCCCCCCTCTCCCCCCCGGCCAAGTCGGCTCACCTCCCCCGCATATCGTCATTTGTTTAGACAATTATTTATGGTCACCTAATTACAGAACGCACCGGCAATTGATAATACTTGCAATTGCAACGTCATGAAGTCTCGCAAAGCCCCTCTTAGCAGCAATTATCCGTGATGTTCGAGTATTAACCAAAAAAAAAAACAAAAAAAAAAAAAAGGATTCGTTTACGAAGTTAAATTAAATGCATGCAATTGCAAAGTGAAGGCAAATTATCCTGCCATAAAATGCTTTGCGAGCCTTGAAAAGCAAACGGGTCTTTAAGACGAACGCAAATTGATTGCTTCAAGCATGGGGCCGCGGACGGAAAAGAAAATGACGGAGACCTTAATTTATGGTCATAATTAGCTCTCTCGTTATTTCTTTCTAATTTGGAGAGGAGAGTATCCATCCCGAATATTTTCTTTTTATTGTATGCCCAGGGTTCTTTAGCTTTCAAGGTTTATTGGGAGGCTTACTTCGTGTTCTAGGAATTAAACAGTTTGTCTTCGGTGTTTTAGGACTGTCTGCCTCTCTTACTTTAGGACTTAAGATCTTTTTACTTGATTTTATTTATAAAGATTTTAACCTTTACTTATTTATACAGATTTTAACGTTTAGTTAATGAGTTGTACTGATTTTAACCTGATTTACAAATTTATGCAAATTTTAACCCTTAATGATTTATACTGATTTTAACCTTTATTTAATTTATAAAGATTTTAACCTTTACTTAATCATTTATACATTTTTTAACCTTTATTTAACAATTTGTACAGATTTTAACCTTTATTTCAAGATTTATGCAAATTCGAACCCTTATTTAATGATTTGTGCTGATTTTAATCTTTAATCTATAAAGATTTTAACCTTTACTTATTTATACAGATTTTATACTTTATTTAATGATTTGTATTAATTTTAACCTTTATTAAATGATTTATGCAAATTTCAACCTTTATCTAATGATTTATACTGATTTTAACCTTTATTGAATGATTTTTGGAAATTTTAACCTTTCTTTCATGATTTATACATTTCTTAAAATTCATTTTAATGTTTTACACAGATCTTGAGCTTCCTTAAATGATTTATTACAGATTTTAATCTTTACTTAACGATATATATAGACTTTGACCTTTACTTATTGATTTATACAGATCCATTTTAATTTTAAGATATATACTGTTTGCCTTTCTAATTTTACAATTCAAATGACTGGTTGTCTAATTAGTTTTAAAATTTTTACAGTTTTTACCTTCGAGTTTAAACGACTGTTTGTGTTCCATATTTAAAGATTTACACAATTTTCCTTTCCTATCTTAAGATTTAGTGTTTTAGTGCTTGCTTATTTTAGGATTTACGCCCAGTTCACTTTTCTTCTTCAGGATTTAAAATGGTTTATTTTTGGATTCAAACAGCTCTCCTTTCTCATTTTTTTTCTCATCTAAACCTTCCTCCATATTGTTTAAGGATTACGCCCAGCTGATCTTTCTTACCCGAAAATTGACGCCACTGCCCCTAATTACACCCTGTATGAATTATTAATTACAACTTCACCATAATTTTCATCGCGACTGCTTCTAATTGATTTCATCCGCCTGTAATTTACCTCGTGTTTTTCTCCTTTTTAATAGAAATGAACTTTGATCCACGAAATCCCTTATGGCAGAATTCAATTAGAATCGCAATTCCCGTGAGCCTGTGCTTGTCTAATTCTGACGCAAAATTCAATTAAATTCATCTGAATTCTCTTAATTCCCGCGTGCCCCTGCTTGTCTAATTCGACGTTTGATTATAGCATGGCACAAATATCGTTGGGTCTCGATAAGTCTCTCTTTAATTTCTCATTCTTTCTCTCCTTTGTCCCATTAATTTTATTTGAAATTAATTTCATCTTTTATAATAATTTTATTTCGTATGGTATTTCACATTCTATTTAACGTTGTTGTTTTTCTTTAATAATTGACGATTTACTTTAATCAAAATTCAATATCATTAAATGAATCGAGGCTACTGTTCCACTTACAAATTATTCAAATTCTTAATCAACAGAAGTTTTCGACCAACACACTAGACAAGCAAATTAGATTTTTATTTTTTAAGTCAGGTCAAATATTCAGTACGTGATTTAATAATGGTTCCGAATTATCAGAGGAACTAAGGAGCCAGGCTTTATTCAATAAGATTTATCAACAAAAAGTCAATTTTCCTTGGGGATGGGAAGATACAACGGCAAATATCCTAGAGTATTTCTCAATACAAGGGCAAAAACTTTAATTTTTTTCTGAGGAAATATAACATGAAGTTTTATTCACCTCATTATTTCTGAGGAAAATTTCTTCGACATGAAGGGTGGGGAGGGAGACCTACAGAAGTCTACAGACAAGGTTCTGAGGTTTTACTAATTGACGTTTCACGTTTCTATAACAAAAACAAAAACAAAAATACGATAAAAGAGACTATCACCTTAAAGTATTAGTTTTGCTTTAACAGTATTCTGGGTCCTTTCTTATCACAGTGTATGTGAGAAAAACATCAAGATGAAAGATGCTTATATGAAACGTCATTTTCGCTTATGATAAAATTCCCCGAAGGCCGAATGTTTCAAAAATTATGTGATGATAAACGGTTCCTGTCCAGCTTGAGTGCGCATGTATGTATGTATGTATGTATGTATGTATGTATGTATGTATGTATGTATGTATGTATGTATGTATGTATATATATATATATATATATATATATATATATATATATATATATATATATATATATATATATATATATATCAATCGTTGTTTCCTGCCAATAACTGAATAATTTTCTGAAAAAAAGTTCCTTTCCATCTTGGCCGCATGCGTGTACGTGTAGGAATACATAGACACATACACAAACACACTATCATATAATATATATGTCTGTCTACATACCACACACACATGCGGCTAAGATGCAAAGGAACATTTTTTCAGAAAATCATTCAGTTATTCACAGAAAACAATGATATAAGTATATATATATATATATATATATATATATATATATATATATATATATATATATAATATATATATATATATATATATATATATATATATATATATATATATATATGTATATATATATACATATATGTTTATATATATAATATAAACGTGTACATATATATATATATATATATATATATATATATATATATATATATATATATATATATATATATATATATATATATATATATATAATATATATATATATATATATATATATATATATATATATCTACATACAACATATAACATACATACACACACAAAGACACGCTCACTAAGGCTGGACAGGAACCGTTTACTATTACATAATTGTTGAAACATTCGGGCGAGTGTTTTCATTAGCGAAAATGACTTTCCATGAATTTATCTTTCATCTTGATGTTTTTGTCACAAACTGTGATAAAAAATGACCAAGAATAGTTAAAGAAAAAATACTTTAAATATATATACACACATACATACATACATACATACATACATATACATGTATATATAAGCTACACAGTGCTCAGAGGACATCAATTAGCAACTTTCTGATACTCGGGTAGACAATACCTCCTCAGTTTCACCTACTCTCTCTTCCCTACCCCGCTTTCTTCGTCATAATCTAAAATTGCGACAAGCTTCGGTGGCAAACACACCACGGAAGAGAAAGAAAACTATAGAAATTAAAGAAAAGAAAAAAAGATAATACCTACACATTGTCGATCTCTACATACGTTATTTCTCTACCGAAGCTTTCACTCCAACACAATGCGTGAGTTCTCTGTGGAGGTCGAACAGACAAAACGGTTGGCGTGTCTTTACCATTTTTACTGTACTGCATCATTACTCTGTGCCTTCAGGCTAGCAGAGTGTGCACTATCGTTACCGATTGCTGTTCTTACTGAGTGTACCCAGGGAGTAAAAGAACTGCAAACACTGACTTTTTTTTTTTGCTTAACTGAAAGGTATATAAATACATAATTCTAGTGTATTATGCATAGCATGTATATTATTCGTTTAAGTTCACTACTTCTTAAATGCTAGTACTTTTCAGTGAAAACAAAATTAGGTAAAAACAAAGGTTTGCTTAATCATATCAGTGTAATAATGAAGCTAATTATTATTGGTAAAATAAAACTAATTTCTAATACATATATATTTAATACATATATATTTAATATATATATAGTATATATATATATATATATATATATATATATATTTGTATATATATATATATATATATATATATATATATATATATATATATATATATATATATATATATATATATATATTTGTATATATATATATATATATATATATATATATATATATATACATATATATATATATATATATATAGTAAATATATATGTATTAGAAATGGGTTTTATTTTACCAATAATAATTGGCTTCATTTATTACAATGACTATGATTAAGTAAAGCTTTGTTTTTACCTAATTTTGTTTTCACTTAAAAATGCTAGCATTTAAGAGCTAGTGAACTTAAACAAATAATATACATGCTGTGCACAATACACTTGAAATATGTATTGCATGTACCCTCAAGTTAACGTAGACAATGCCAACTATTGAATTTCGAATTTGCAACACAAACGAATCAAGACGTGGGATTCAAAGCAGTAAGAGTCATTTACCTCTCTGATACGTCCCACACCCACCAATGTGTCACTGTCTTCACCGCGGGCATTGTTCCTCATTATCACAACAAACCATCAAAACAGAAAGTTAAACAAAAAACCATATTGAAAATTTTATTTTTTAAAGAGATGATAAAAAAAGGAAAGATAAGACTTCTGATAAACAACAAAAGAGAAATAAGAAACGTTTCCGGAAGAGTGATCTGTTAATGACAGAAATGCAGAGGTAACTTTGTATTTTCTTTTTTTCTTTTTCCTTTGCTTTTATTCCCTTAAAATTTTCAGGGCCGCCCAAGTTGTTTAGTCTGAGGGCCACTGTTGGAAACGCAAAAGTCAAGCGGGCCACCTGTATGTAAGTACGTACATGTGTGTATATGTATATATGAATGTACGTATGTGTACGTATGTGTACGTATGTGTATGTATGTGTATATACATATATATATATATATATATATATATATATATATATATATATATATATATATATATATATATATATATATATATATATAATATATAATGTAACAACACAGACGCCAATGAAGCTATTCTTTGTAGTTACTGATTCTGCAAGGAATATTTCTTTTATTCAGGATAACCGGTACACCAAATTTATACGAATAAAAAAGAGAAATATACTTTTACTTATTTTTCAAACGGGCCACTTTTGGCCCACCGCCATGGGGTTGGACGGCCCTGCAAGGCTTATTTGATCATTTTCCCCCCGACCAGAACGTGTAAAGACAGACTAGCCCAAGAAAAGATATTTGTACTTAATCATATTGCTCTGCTTCTAAAAGGAAAAAAGTATTATCCTAGCTTTACAATCATACAATTGCAATTGTTATACTGAATACGACGTAAGTATCAAGCATTATAGATTTTACTTGTAACACATTAAAGAAAAATGTTCAAGTCTACTGACATCCTAAAGTACAATTGAAAAAATGAAAACAATATACTAAACCTTGATTTTTTAAAGACTCCTGCTTAAATTTTAAAGTTACATATCTACCAAAGTAAGCTTTCAGCCATTTTTCATTCTTAACACTACTAAAATAAATAGCTTGATTCTTTCGTTATTCTAAATGGCACTGATAATCGTACATGGATAGAAATCGCGGTGAAAACACTCCTGTTTGTGAAACCGTAAAAATAAAACTCTCCCAACTGAAATGAATTCAACTGAATATAGAATTTAAGCCAAAGGCCAAGCACTGGAACCTATGAGGTCATTCAGAGCTGAAACGGAAATTGACAGTAAAAGGTTTGAAAGGTGTAACAGGAGGAAAACCTCAAAGCAGTTGCACTGTGAATCAATTGTTAGGAGAGGGTTAAGGAAAGTAAGATGGAAGAGAGAGAATATGAAAGGAGGCACAGTAAAAGGAACGAAAGGGGTTGCAGCTAGGGGCCGGAGGCACGCTGCAAAGAACCTCAAGTCATGCCCACAGTGCACCGCATGAGGCGCACCGACGGCACTAACCCCCTACTGGAACTCTCTCCCAATGACCTGAGAGATAGTTAACCTGAGAGATAGTTTACCTTTGAAGCAGGATATTGCGACGCCGATGTCCTCCCCTGAGTGAAGAGATAATATTTATCGCAATGGCTGTAAGAAATGACGTCTGGTCTGACTTCGAATTGGTACAAGGTGTCAGATCGAGCTGGAAAATACGTCCTTTACTGGGGTTGCTGAAGTGGTCGGCGGCACTGCAGCCTGGCTTATCCGAGAGAGAGAGAGAGAGAGAGAGAGAGAGAGAGAGAGAGAGAGAGAGAGAGAGAGAGAGAGAGAGAATTAAACACTTTTAAATTCAGTGAAAAGAAAACAAGAGACGGGATTGAAGCAACTAAAACACTACAAGAGAGAGAGAGAGAGAGAGAGAGAGAGAGAGAGAGAGAGAGAGAGAGAGAGAGAGAGAGAGAGAATTCTAACAAGCAACTAAAACACCACAAGATAAAAGAGAGAGAGAGAGAGACAGAGAGAGAGAACCTCACGCATTTAAACAAGATACCAGAGAGAGAGCACAAGATAATCATTATATTACACGTTCCAGCGGAGGTGACGGACATCGCCAAGTTCAAACACGGACCTTAAAAGGTCCCTTTATTGCGCTGATTCCTGTGTCAACAGCCAGGTACGAGACTGCGCCTGCGCGAGATAAGGACTCCTCGGTGTATCAACACTGCTGCGAGACTTCGCTGCAAGATTTGCTCTCGGCCCAAATAAATGGCGATGATTTGCACTTGGAGTGTGATATAACAATACGCGCTGTTTGGTAGCAAAGATTTAAACTGGTTTCTGGATTTCAACATCGTTTACCAACGCTTCTTGCTACTTTGTTGTTGTAATTATTATTATTATTATTATTATTATTATTATTATTATTATTATTATTATTATTAGACTTTAATTGGTTTATGGATTTCTTGCTCTATTATTATTATTAGAAAAATTGGTTTCTGGATTTCAACATCATTTACCAACGCTTCTTGCTCTATTATTATTATTATTATTATTATTATTATTATTATTATTATTATTATTATTATTATTATTATTATTATTAGAAAAATTGGTTTCTGGATTTCAAAATCGTTTAGCAACGCTTCTTGCTCCTTTATTATTATTATTATTATTATTATTATTATTATTATTATTATTATTATTATTATTATTATTCGACTTGAATTGGTTACTGGATTTCAACATCGTTTAACAACGCTTCTTGCTCCTTTATTATTATTATTATTATTATTGCTAATAGATTCACAATTTCGTGAAAAACAATCTGAGTAATAAAAATCCACAATTATATAGTAAATATATTACTATGTAAAAAGAACCAAACACTTTCGAACACCTGAACGGTGTTCCTCATCAGTGTTAACGTTGACACTGATGAGGAACACCGTTCAGGTGTTCGAAAGTCTTTGATTTTTTACATAGTAATATATTTACTATATAATTGTGGATTTTTATTACTCATTATTATTATTATTATTATTATTATTATTATTATTATTATTATTATTATTATTAGACTTAAATTGGTTTCTGGATTTCAACATCGTTTAACAACGCTTCTTGCGCCATCATCATTATTATTATTATTATTATTATTATTATTATTATTATTATTATTATTATTATTATTATTATTATTAGACTTAAATTGGTTTCTGGATTTCAACATCGTTTAGCAACGCTTCTTGCTCCTTTATTATTATTATTATTATTATTATTATTATTATTATTATTATTATTATTATTATTATTATTAGACTTAAATTGGTTTCTGGATTTCAACATCGTTTAACAACGCTTCTTGCTCCTTTATTATTATTATTATTATTATTATTATTATTATTATTATTATTATTATTATTATTATTATTATTATTATTATTATTCGACTTAAATTGGTTTCTGGATTTCAACATCGTTTAGCAACGCTTCTTGCACCATTATTATTATTATTATTATTATTATTATTATTATTATTATTATTATTATTATTATTATTATTAGACTTAAATTGGTTTCTGGATTTCAACATCGTTTAGCAACGCTTCTTGCTCCTTTATTATTATTATTATTATTATTATTATTATTATTATTATTATTATTATTATTATTATTATTATTATTATTATTAGACTTAAATTGGTTTCTGGATTTCAACATCGTTTAACAACGCTTCTTGCTCCTTTATTATTATTATTATTATTATTATTATTATTATTATTATTATTATTATTATTATTATTATTATAGTCGTTGTCAAAACCGCGCAGTAAAGAAAATAACAAACATAAATAAGTAGTAACACACTTAAATGTAAATATTATACATAACAGTGTAATGAGGATGAACTAACTGCTGATGAACCGTGGAAGTTCTCTCTGCAGACAAGTTGTTCATCCTCGAATCAACAGCTAAACAATGAAGGCGGAAGTAAACGTGTTTTTTTTTTTTTTACGAGATACAATTCACGGGTGGCAAAAAATTATTATCCAACAAAAGAGGAAGGAACTTCTGAGCTTACAGAGATTAGGGAAGGCTCAGAAAATGAAACATAAAAGCATCTGATTATCACAGATTTCCTGTTTTATATATACATATATATAATATATATTATACATGTGTGTGTACTTAAAATGTCCCGATGACGTGATAAATATTCAAATATATATAAACATATACCGCATATGCTTACATAATTATACATACATATATATATATATATATATATATATATATATACTATATATACTATATATATATATATATTATTATATATATATATTTATATATATATATATATATATATATATATATATTGTGTGTGTGTGGGTTTGTGGTGTTTTGCTTGTGCGTGTGCGCGTGAGCGTGCGCGTGCGTGTGTGTATGTTCATGTGCATATATATATATATATATATATATATATATATATATATATATATATATATACTATATATATATATATGTAGACTTTTTCCATTCTTACATTCTCATATCATACATATTAACGTTACCAGATATATCATCTCTTTCAAGCGTACTTTATTTCCACGAAAATTTCCAACTGGCATTAAGAATCAGTCTCAATTCACGATTTCTTAGTTCACACTCAGCACATAACAAAAAGTTCAAGAGATCAGGAAACGTCTGGAAACTACCAACATTTCTGAACAAAACAAGATCACACAGAAAAATAAGTTTTCTACGTCCCCTCTTCGCCTGGGCACACACAAAAAAAATAATGAAAAAATAAAGGAAAATATTCTCGAAATGGTCGACCACTTCACTCAATAATTTATTATAAAAGAAAATTATTGAAATGGTCCAAAAGGCCAATTTTCCGTCGAGATCAAAATTAGGGGGAAAAAGAACAAAAATGAGCCAACGTGTCTCCATCGCACTTATAAAGAAAAAATAAAATAAATAAAAAATACCAAAAATACAGAAAAAATAAAAAAATAATCGTTGTTAAATTCTTTTCTCAGTCACGTGCTACTTCAACCTACCGTCTGCAATGACCATTTTTTCTTATTTTTTTTTAAAGGTAGACCGTCTGGTATCATTCCAAGGAGGTAAGTGAACCCATTCTGAGTCCGGAAGAAAAGAAAATATTGTTAATAAGGAGTGGCTTCCCATCTCTCTTTCTCTCTCGCTACTCTGTCGTTACAATTAAAATCTGCTCTTCACCATTTATCAATTCCATAGTGATGGGGGGGGGGAGGGAGGGGGTTCCTTGCAAAAATGGTTACAAGAGAGAGATAGAGATAGGTTAACTGCAAAAACATTCACACGGGCACACGGGGGGGGGGGGGGGGAGAGAGAGAAAGAGAGGTTCACTGCAAAAACATTCACACGGGCACACGTGAGAGAGAGAGAGAGAGAGAGAGGAGAGAGAGAGAGAGAGAGAGGAGAGAGAGAGAGTTTGTGTGTGTAGGGGGGGTGTTTAAGCGAGTGAAAGAGAGCCAGACAGACAGACATTGCCACCTCTCTCTCTCTCTCTCTCTCTCTCTCTCTCTCTCTCTCTCTCTCTCCAGGCGTTTTCGTCCAGTCCAGTGGCCATCATCCATCTTCGTCCTTCCAGCAGCGCTGGCCTCTCTGGAAGGAGGCGCGGCTTCCCCCCTTCTCGTTGAAATTAAAAGCTTTAGGCCGGGTCGCCCCGTGTGGTCTTGCTGGGGATTTAACAATACCCACGGAAGTTCATCAAATAATTATGATAATGAGGAGGGCGGGCCAGGTAGTCCTCGGGAGGAGGCTGGAAGGTGTCACAAGGGCTTCTTCTTGTAAATGAGGGAAAAGAGCTGATAGATCGCCTTGGATTTTTTTTTTTTTTTTTTCAATGTTGCGCTGAAGAATGATATCCTCGTGAACATCAACAGACGAGAGACAGAGATTATACGAAGAAAAAGAAACGGGGAAAGACAAGACATGTAAATGATGATTGTGGAGTTAAACAGGTGTACGGAGACACAGGAGGTCCGAGGTAGAGGGTAATAATTCACAAGTGCAGGAAAAATTCGATGATACCACAGAGAAATTAAATGAAAATAAGTAAAGCTGCAGATGTTATTGAAGAGGCATATGAAGGCATGGAGTTATGAATTTAAAAATAACGAAGCACTAATGCCAATAAGCATGCACATAAAATAAGCAATATTAGAGAAGGAAGGTCGAAATGCTAAAAATAAATAAATAATTAAATAAATATGTATGTATATATATATATATATATATATATATATATATATATATATATATATATATATACATATATATATATATATATATATATATATATATAAATGTATATATAATATATATCGTGATGACAGGTGCTGGACCCGGGCTGGACGACAGCATATCCAAGATGGAGATGACAATAAAAAAATGAAAGAGAGGGTAAACCCCCCCCCAAAAAAAATTTAAAAAACAGGCTAGATAAAAGACACTAGTTGAGGTGAAAAGTGCAACAGATCTCAGTTGGTTTAACAGGAATTGGCTCATAATGAGGAAAAAACTCATTAAGTAAAAGGAGTAAAACAAAACCTCAAGTGAGGCAGAGAGCCACAGTGGAACTTCCAACAAACCCTAGCAGTATGTTCCGATCTGCAACGGATTATTATATCATCCGAAAGCAAAAAAAACCAAGATAAGAAATTAGCACGAAGCAAAACCATAAACAGAAGTAAAAACATACCAGAAGCTGGCGGCAGCCTTAAAACGCCCTTGCCTTTAAATATACCAAATTATAATGAAACCTGCAACGAACCTTAGCAATTTGGTACAAATGGCAATACATCAAAATGAAGTACGAGAATCAAGAGATTAAAAAGGCGAAACAAAAAAAAACACAGACAGACGAGCCTTAAAAAAAAAAGGCTTGGCTGAAGACGGAGGCGGCGCATAAAACAGTTGCACGAAAGCACCGGGGGGAGGGGGGGGGGAGGCTCCAACCAGATGGGAATAATGATAAAACTAATAATTTAATTGAATGGATGAAGTTGAGTGGTAAAACCTGTTATAAGAAGAGACACTTTGATTGTGATTATGACGGATCCGTTCTTTGCCAACCGTTGCCTTCGGGTCAAGCTCTTCTCTGCTACCATACAACATTCCAGGTGTTGTCCTCGTCATTAAGATTGTCTTCAAGCAAGGTTCCAGGTGTGTCATTTTAATCACGACGAGTCTCCAGGTGCATCCAC
>JANJGK010009367.1:12500-21950 GCA_039081455.1 Macrobrachium rosenbergii
GTAAACTTGCTATTAACTATATGCCCTTCCCTGTTCTTCCAGTGTGATTGGTTTTCATAATGTCAAGACTCAAAAGGATTACTTCCAATTTGATTGGTTTCCATACTGTTCAAGACTTAAAAAGGATTACTTCAAATCTGTTTGATTTTCATACTCTCCAAGACAAAAGGATTACTTTCAATTTGATTGGTTTTCAAACTGTTTAAGACTTAAAAGGATAACTTCCAATCTGTTTGGTTTTCATACTGTTCAAGACAAAAGGATAACTTCCAGTCTGATTGGTTTTCATACTGTTTAAGACTTATAAGGATTATTTCCAATCTGTTTGGTTTTCATACTGTTCAAGACTTAGAAGGATTCTCTCCAATTTGATTGGTTTTCATCCTGTTCAAGTCTTTGAAGGATTATTCTAATCTGATTGGTTTTTATAATGTTTAAGACTTAAAAAAAAATACTTCCTATCTGATTGGTTTTCATACTTGGTTTTCATACTGTTCAAGGCTTAAAAGGATTACTTCCAATCTGTTTGGTTTTCATACTGTTCAAGTCTTTAAGAATGAGATAGGTTGGTATACCTGGTATTCTCTTAACTTGGTTTCTTAAAGAATTCGTCTATGTGTTTGTCCTAATGACTATTGTCTTATTGGTGGTATATTTTTCAGGGAACTGTATTTTAAATATTCATTAATATTCATATTTAACCAACTCCCCCCAAAATGGTGATCATAGTATTCCCCAATCCTCATGATTTTGGCTCTTGTTACCACAATGTCTACTTGCTTTATATCGTATATAGTGCCCAGGTCTAATAAATTAAGAATTAAAAAAATTCTAATAATTACCTTGAGTTTTAAAATTGAGAAACAAATCCACAGATATGTATGGATACATATATTTAAAAATAAATCTGTACAGAGAGCATTTGGGAATCTGTTCGATTTCCCCTTTTCAATTGAAAAGGGAAATCGAACAGATTCCCGAAAGCTCTCTGTAGAGATTTATTTTTAAAAATACATTTTGAATACATGTACCCATACATAACTGTGGATTTGTTTCTCCAAGTTGGGAATTCACAATTTTCTTTGTTACATTTTCTTCTAATGCAATAGCTCCGTTTGACTTATTTTATGTCTTAGTAAGAAATAAAATGATATATTGTGAAATAAAAATATATATTATAACTCGGTCATCTAAAAAGTACAAAGAACCAACACGGAACCAACCCCATAATCCCAACCCGTGGATGTACATCGAAGAGAGAGAGAGAGAGAGAGAGAGAGAGAGAGAGAGAGAGAGAGAGGTTGTGAAAATTCATCTTATGGTCGAAGAAAACGTTGCGATTAGAGAGAGAGAGAGAGAGAGAGAGAGAGAGGAGGGGAGGCAGGTTATGAAAATTCATCTTAAGGTCGAAGAAAACGTTCCGTAGAGAGAGAGAGAGAGAGAGAGAGAGAGAGAGAGAGAGAGAGAGAGAGAGAGAGAGAGAGAGAGAGAGAGAGGTTGTGAAAATTCATCTTAAGGTCGAAGAGAACGTTGCGTTTTCATATGAGATTATCCCTTATGGGCCATCCAATTTCCCTCCCGGGCCGGAGTTTTCGTGAACCGTCATCCCGGTGATAGTTTGATCTATAAATCAAAACTTGGGTTGCCTGAATGACACTGATCCTCTGGGAGAGGATTTTTGGTCGTAATATTCAATATATCTCCTCCTCCTCCTACTCCTCCTCCTGCGAGAGCGCTTTGTCTCTCTCTCTCTCTCTCTCTCTCTCTCTCTCTCTCTCTCTCTCTCTCTCTCTCTCTCTCTCTCTCTCTTTTCCTCTGTCTCTGGGAAGAATCAGTAGCCATGAGTGAATTTTATATATGTTTTATATATTGTACTTATATATATATATATATATATATATATATATATATATATATATATATATATATATATATATATATATATATATATATATATATATATGTGTGTGTGTGTGTGTGTGTGTGTGTGTGTGTGTACATATACATATACATGTACATATACACACACATACATACATACGACGTAAATGCATACAGACTTATAATATATATACATATATATAACGTGTGTATGTACTCCTACTATAAAACAATCAATAACAGAATTAAGCTTCCTAAATTGCTAATGCAATTCCCATGAACTCGAACCAAGGGAATAAAATGTGATAAATACACAAATTGCTTGATTAGTAAAAAAAAAAAAAAATAAACCTTCAGTGAAAAAAGTATAGCTTAGGCCTATATCCAGGCTAGTTCTTGAAGTATATACCTGAGAGACGCGTGTTCGAATTTTGGTTACAATATCTGTGGTGTTTATTATTCATTATTGTCACTGGTACGTCTTGTAACTGTCCTTATGACATGGGTCTGAACCCTTGTACGTACGTGCTCTTATTACTGCCTTTGTTATGCGGTGCTTGTTATTATGCTCTCTCTCTCTCTCTCTCTCTCTCTCTCCTCTCTCTCTCTCTCTCTCTCTCTCTCTCTCTCTCTCTCTCTCTCCAAGATTTCAGGAGGTAGGATTTGATTTATTGAAAGATCTTTAGGGACGTTACAAGTAATAATGATGTTTCCATCTGTTTGTGAAAGTCTCTCTCTCTCTCTCTCTCTCTCTCTCTCTCTCTCTCTCTCTCTCTCTCTCTCTCTCTCTCTCTCTCTCCCCCCCCCCCTTTCAGATGTTAGGGATTAGGACTTGATTTGTCCTTGAAAGATCTTTAGGTACGTTACAAGTAATAATGATGTTTCCGTCTATTTTTGAAAGCCTCTCTCTCTCTCTCTCTCTCTCTCTCTCTCTCTCTCCTCTCTCTCTCTCTCTCTCTCTCTACAAGATTTCAGGGGTTGAACTTGATTTGTCCTTGAAAGATCTTTAGTCACTTTATAAGTAATAATAAAGTTTCCGTGTATTTGTAGAACTCTCTCTCTCTCTCTCTCTCTCTCTCCTATCTCTCTCTCTCTCTCTCTCTCTCTCTCTCTCTCTGTTAGTCTTCTTTTAACTGTTTAAAATATACTGTTGCGTAATCCTGATCACTTGTGGCTCTTTGTATTTTTATAAGGAGTATACGAGCATATGTTAAGGATTTAATGAAATATATATTTAAATTTTTCCCGTGTGGCCTTACACTCTTGCAAATATATATGAATTCATATATTTATGATTTACTCTTCATTCATATTCATTCGAATAATAGTTCGTTTGATAGGCATCCAACGGGAGACAGACACACAGACATTATTATGTCATTCTTTATAGCAGTATTTCCAGACATTTTAGAACAAACATTATTGAATTTATTCTCTTTCTGTTATATAGGTTGTTTTAAATCTTTGTTTTTTTTATCTTTATCTCGTGTTCTATTATATTTATTTGTCCACGTAGTTGCATGATTGTATCTTTCATAGAGCTTATTTTTTTGTTTTGTTTTTGTTTTACACTGAAAGGAGAAAGTAAACAACACAATTTTTCCTTTTTGTTTTGTGTTACTTTGAAAGAAGAAAGTAAATGACACAATTTTCCTCTTTTATTTTTGTTTTACTTTGAAAGAAAGTAAATGACACAATTTCCCTCTTTTATTTTTGTTTTACTTTGAAAGAAAGCAAATGACACAATTTTCCTTTGTTTTTTGTTGTACTTTGAAAGAAGAAAGTAAATGACACAATTTTTCCTTCTTTATATTTGTTTTACTTAGAAAGGAGAAAGTAAATAACACAATTTTTTCCCTTTTTTATTTTTGTTTTATTTTGAAAAAAGAAAGTAAATAACACAATTTGTCTTTTCTTGTTTTTGTTTTGCTTTGAAAGGAGAAAGTAAATAACACAAATTTTCCTTTTTTGCTTTTGTTTTACTCTGAAAGAAAGTAAATGACAACTTTTCCTTTTTTGTTTTCTTTTTTTACTTTGAAAGAAGAAAGTAAATGACAATTTTACCATCTTTATATTGTTTTTCTTAGAAAGGAGAAAGTAAATGAGACAATTTTTCCTTTTTTGTTTTTGTTTTTCTTTGAAAGGAGAAAAATAAATGACACAATTTTTCCTTTTTTGTTTTTGTTTTACTTTGAAAGAAGAAAGTAAATGACACAGTTTTTCCTTTTGTTTTTTTTTTTTACTTTGAAAGAAAATAAATCACAATTTTTCTTTTTTGTTTTTATTTTACTTTGATAGAAGAAAGTAAATGACACAATTTTTCCTCTTTTGTTTTTGTTTTATTTTGAAAGGAGAAAATAAACCACACAATTTTCCTTTTTTGTTTTCGTTTCGCTTTGAAATGAGAAAGTAAATGACACAATTTTTCCCTTTTGTTTTTGTTTTACTTTGAAAGAAGAAAGTAAATGACACAAATTTTCCTTTTTTGATTTTGTTTTACTTTGGAAAAGGAGAAAATAAATAAAAAAAATTTTCCTTTCTTATTTTTGTTTTTGTTTTACTTTTTGTTTTTGTTTTACTTTGAAAGAAGAAAGTAAATAACACAATCTTTCCTCTCTTGTTTTTGTTTCACTTTGAAAGAAGAAAGTAAATGACACAAATTTTCCGTTTTTGATTTTCTTTTACTTTGAAAAGGAGAAAATAAATAAACAATTTTTTCCTTTCTTATTTTTGTTTTACTTTGAATGAAGAAAATAAATGACACAATTTTTCCTTTTTAGTTTTTGTTTTACTTTGAAAGAAAAAAGTAAATGACAATTTTTCCTTTCTTGTTTTTGTTTTACTTTGAAAGAAGAAAGTAGTTGACAATTTTCCCTTTGAAAGAAGAAAGTAAATGACAATTTTCCCTTTGAAAGAAGAAAGTAAATGACAATTTTCCCTTTGAAGGAAGGAAGTAAATGACAATGTTCCCTTTGAGAGAAGGAAGTAAATGACATTTTCCCCTTTGAAAGAAGAAAGCAAATGACAAATTTTCCTTTTTTGCTTTCGTTTTGCATTGAAAGAAGAAAGTAAATCACAAAACTGCGTCGAGCGTCATTCCCACGCAGTCCGGCAGTGCGATAATTCTCCCGTCGGTGATTTTTATATGGAAATTCTCCGAATTCAATATAAATTCAATGAATGCAGTTGGATGGGCGCGAGACAATGCGAATTGAATGCAATTTGAGGGTTCATGAGGGCTGCGTTCAGGCGGGCGCTGGTTGTCTCGCCTTTTTCCGTACGCAGTTATAGTTTCACTGCTAATTGCTGATGTATAAGTGGAAAAGTATATTAATGATAATAATATCACCATAATCATCATATATGTTATTACTATCATTTTGTATTATATGGTAATCATGATTCATCATCATGCTGCATTGGTAGTATTTTGTAATTTCATTGTAATTATGATTTTAAATTAATATTTATATCAATGAATTTCCCTTATTTTGTATTGATATACAGCATACTATACTGAGCTCGAACGCCAACTCAATTATGTCACATGGGCGTATATGGGCGGGTTTAAAAGTGATACGAGAGAATATATATATATATAATATATATATATATATATATATATATATATATATATATATATATATATATATATGTGTGTGTGTGTGTGTGTGTGTGTGTATATATATATATATATATATATATATATATATATATAATATATATATATATATATATATATATATATATATATATATATATATATATATATATATACTCGTATATATACATATACATATATTATATAGGGAACATATAGTAAAAAGGTATGGTTGTTTACTTGCGTGGCAAAGAGATATAAGTTTCAACTTCCCTCCGGCGCCCTACATGAAATACGGGACTAAATGTAGGAGGAAATTATGTGAAGGTGAATTACTTGTTGTCTGGGTGAAGAAGAAGAAGAAGAAGAAGAAGAAGAAGAAGAAGAAGAAGAGTAATCTTTTGATTACTTTTCCGTACAGGCTCAGTTCGTGGAAAATGAATTGTGTTGTTTTAATTTCTTCTGGAAGAAAATGTATCTTAAATTAAATCATTTTTTTGTGATGTTTAAGAGGTTGTTTAGATATGTATATATATACATATATATATATATATATATATATATATATATATATATATATACATATATACATTATATTATATTATATTATATATTATATATAATATACATACAAGCAAATGCAAGCCCGCTGACTTTATCGAACCTAATTGTAACCAACAACAGTCGTTTAGGTACGAGGTACATAATTCACAGATTATATATATATATATAATATATATATATATATATATATATATATATATATATATATATATACATGTGTGTGTGTCTGTGTTACATTTTCTGTGCCATGTAAAATCCATTTATTTTAGTTATGTTATTGAAGGTGTTAATTATACCTAGTCATACCCACTGTACAAAACAGTCTCGCAAAGAATGAGAGAGAGAGAGAGAGAGAGAGAGAGAGAGAGAGAGAGAGGCAGGCTTGCTAAAAGCTGGTAAAAGGTAACCGAGAGAGAGAGAGAGAGAGAGAGAGAGAGAGAGAGAGAGAGAGAGAGACAGAGACAGAGAGACAGAGAGAGCGCACATATGACAAGAGAGAGATCCAATTGCGTATTCTATTTCCCAAAATTGTCCCCGGACGCGCTGTTGGAATATGCCCCATTGCAAAACTATTGAATAAATTTTCTAATCCATAAACATTACGGCGAAACGCTCTCCATTTCTCCAATCAGACGTGTATTGCCCGCGTATGTATGCCGCGCGTGTAGGTGTGCATCGCGTGTTTTTTTTTTTTACCCGTGTGGTTGCCCGAACGTATTTATAATTCGCCGTCGTGTGTTGTTCGCGCGCCGTAATGAACTGCGCGGCATTTTTGCAGCCGAAGGCAGAGCCAAGTTGGGCGTCGAAAGAACGCGGCCCGGGATAAAAGTGGGATGGATGCCTTTACGGTTGCATTGTAGAGAACCCAAATGAAATTAGACGTAAAATTGGAACGGAAGTGGGACCTAAATGGAACGTGTAATAGATATGCGTATTTCCGTTAGCACGCTTCTGCGAGAGAATTTATTTACCTTTTTTATTTATATAATACACACACACATGCACACAAGTTTCTAGGGGGTGAGGTCGCTAGGCCTATAGCCTCTCTCCTTGACCACAGCTATCGGTGGTACTTATTTCACAGTTGGGTTGACTGGTGGTCGGCGGGCTATTTCTGTAGAGTATGGTTTTCGTCATCGTGATGACTTGGTAAAATTCTTTTTGGGGGAAGATGTGATCGGTCGATTTCTTTGCGAAGTAATAAAAAAGATCAGAATAACAGAGTTCGCACACGTAGAGTATATACATACTCTTACATATGTATGTATTGATATACTGTACAGGGTGTCCCATAAGTCTCCATACAAAACATAAAGATACAAAACATAAATCATCTCAAGGTACGTATCGCAAACACCATTACAAACATAAATCCAGATGTTCTTAGAAGTGTTCTTCAGCAGTTAGAGGACACGCACTGAAATGTGTTCCCGACAAAATGGCAGTCATATAGAGCATATTATATAAATAAAAATGGTTTATGTCGAGAAACGTTTATTTTACCTATGTATGGATACTTATGGGACACCCTGTACAGTATGTATATATGTATATATAAATATATATATACATATATATATATATAATATATATATATATATATATATATATATATATGTGTGTGTGTGTGTGTGTGTGTGTGTGTGTATGGTGTATTCCTTTTTATTTACATATTTTTCAGGTAAATGTTGCATTGGAATGTGAGAAACGGAAATATATTGTAAATACTGGAATAACTCTTACCATAAGGTCAAGTGATTTTTTACCGAAGGTATAAGAAGTCCTTCATTGCAGTGAAGAATTTTTTTTAGAAAATCTATTGAAGAAATTTCGACTGTATCGACCACAGGGTAAAAAATGGAAAAAAATGTATCAATGGTAAATGGTTTTTGGTTTTAGGAAATTACTGTTGATGGAAACTGTTACCCTTGTCCATAGATGGAGGGTAAAAAATAGTCGTAGAAAGAAAACATCAGTTATTGGCTGACTGGATTTTTATCTTTGACAGACAAGGCATGAAAGAATTGTGGATGGAAGAAGAGTTTTTCCTCTCTCTCTCTTCTCTCTCTCTCTCTCTCTCTCTCTCTCTCTCTCTCTCTCTCTCTCTCTCTCTCTCTCTCCTAGGAAGTGAAGAAGTGACGTTGATAACAGGTAGGTAGTACCAGTGATGGATTCATGATTGATCAGTAGCTTAGTCGTGAGATATGAGAGAGAGAGAGAGAGAGAGAGAGAGAGAGAGGAGAGAGAGAGAGAGAGAGAGAGAGAGAGAGAGAGGATAGAATAAAATAACGATACTGACACATACGAGCTGACAGCATCTCGTCACGTATAATCATCAGCTCTTTTCGCATCGGCTCTGTCATCTAGGAAGCAATTTGCAGCGAAGGGATTATCATGACCTCCATTAATGCCCGAAATTCCTTTTTGTGGGACCAGGAGTTTCAGGTCTGTGGCGATTACCGTAATTGCATTGTGTGGCTGGCGCGGTTTTAAAAAAAAATAAAAAAATTCTAGCACAATATTCTTTTTAAGAGGAGGTATTTTCTGTTTTTTTTTTTTCCCACGTCATTTACTTGGTTGTAACTGAATTAGGCTTATGTCTGAGTTAACCGTGATCAGTTTTGGCAGAGAGCTTTGTTGCATGACACTTCCTTGTGTAACAAAGTGATGGGGTGTATTAACTGTAATTGTTGTCGTTTTCATTGTTATTTTTGTATTTGTTTGGATGGCTGGAATTGTAAAGGGAATCTGTTGTAACGTTTCAGGAGTTATGTTCATTTGTTAATTGCGAATATTATTGTTGTTCTTATAATGAAAGTAAGAATATTATAGCAATAAGCAGGCCTCATCTCATAATTATTATTATTATTAGATTCGATGTCATCTCCGCCAAAGAGGCTAGGAAGAAGTTTTACTGTATTCCACCTCGTTTATACATGTGTAAGTGTTCTAGCATGATATCTCAAGAATGGAACGAACAAAATTAGATGACACTCGTTCAAAGATGTTCTTGAGGTAATCTGACGATGTGATTCAGATTTGGTAGAAATCCACTGTTTATTGCCATGGAAACTATCTCGTATAACAAGTAATACACAGGTGGCGTTACGTTTGCGGTATACTGTACTCTAATAGTGCATGCCTATTGCCTGCTTATAATGAATCAATGTATTCTTTCATAAAGTTCATTTAATCTTTTGAGCGTCCTAGTCGGAAAGGCAGTGGTATGCCACCTACTGTGCTGTTACCATTATTATTCTTGGCATCAAGAAAACTACAACAAGAAAGTAACGGGATAGTGTGATAATCACTATAATAATTATTATTATTGTTAGATAATAATAATTATTACAATAATTTAACAATAATTATTTTTGTTGTTAAATAAAATTCCACACGAAAAC
>JANJGK010009368.1:0-20000 GCA_039081455.1 Macrobrachium rosenbergii
CCTTTTCTCCTCTACTTTCTCATCACTGAAATGTGCCAGACGGAATGGCACCGGACTCCTGGAAATGGAGGTATAATGCTTGTCTTAATTTAACTGTGACAGTACTGTTGGATTTAGTTTTCTGTAAAAGGAAACTATTGTGTCATCTTTGTCTGTCCGTCCGCACTTTTTCTGTCCGCCCTCAGATCTTAAAAAACTACTGAGGCTGAGGGCTGCAAATTGGTATGTTGAACATCCACCCTCCAATCATCAATCATACCAAATCGCAGCCCCTCTAGCCTCAGTAGTATTTATTTTATTTAAGGTTAAAGTTAGCCATAATCGTGCGTCTGGCAACGATATAGGATAGGCCGACCACCGGGCAGTGATTAAAGTATCATGGGCCGCAGCTCATACAGCATTATACCGAGACCAGCGACAGATAGATCTGTTTTCGGTCGCCTTGATTATACAGTGTAGCGGCTGCACAGAAAACTCGTTTTTTATTTATTTATTTATTTATTTATTATTATTTTTTTTTTGTGGTAGAGGCTTGTTCAATCCTCAGTTCAGTCTTTCTATTATCAAGGCTTGGACCGGCTTGCTTGTGTATACATTCATGGCATTGTTCATATCAAATGCTTTTCGACAAGTACAGTATTTCATGCTGCTTGACTTATGCGCTGCCCTTCAGATGCATGTTTATTTACATTCAGCCCCTATTCCTTATTATTTTCAAATACTTTTATCATCCTCACGTTAAAATTATTAAAAGCCCTTCACGTGCATGTGTTATCATCTTGACGTTTATGAAGTATTACCTTGAAATGTATATTTTATTCTGTTCACATATAAATAATTTGTTGGTTTCATTAGCACATTTTATTACTTTCAAATGCCTGTGTTGGTTTCATTAGCACATTTTATTACTTTCAAATGCCTGTTTTGATACTTTCAGATGAATATTTCAGCACCTTCAGTTGTTCACCATACAACCTTCACAGACCTATTTCATTGCCTGCGCTTGCATTTCATAGCACCAGTACATACATTACAGGCACTGGACTCCCTAATTATCTCCATATTGCGTGTTTTAATATGTTCTCTTGAATGTTTTACTACCTCCACGTGTGTGTCTCATTGCCTTCACATGTAGTTTTCATGACCTTCACGTGAATCTTTAACTACATTTATTAAAGTAACACCTCTCCTCCATGTTGCATCCACAACTGAATACCTTCGCACGAATGTTTTAGTACCTAAACATGCATGTTTCACGTCCAGGATTTCCGGGTTGGCATAATTTTGGGAAACAGTACACGATATAGTATTAACGCCTCACTGGTTTCATTATGTTAGTGATGCAAGCACAGTCGTTTATATATGCTTTTTAGATTGTTTCTATAGATCGATCTTAGTCAGCTGGTTCGCCAGTTATAGTTTTGTCTGTATTACTTATTTTGGTAGTCTGATATTAAGCATCAATGAGTCTGGTTAGTATTTGGGTGGGGGGGGACCGTCTACAGCTGCTCGTTGCTGATGGCTTATAGACTAATGTGACTATCGGCGGGGCAAGGGGTCGCAGCCTCATTCCAAAACATCAGTGCATAGAGCGGATGAGTAACGACTTCTCGATTCTCATGGGTTGTCAAACAGATAAGTCATTAAACTTTATAATTAGGGTAAATATGGTAAATTTAGGTGTCGAGGAGAGAGATGAATTTAGACATTTATATCTCAGACAAGAATTATTCATTACTGGTGTCAGAAGAAATCGAATGGCAGGTTTAATAGATATATATTCACTGTCTCGCTCTGTCTCCACCCTGTTAGCTATTGAGCCTCATTGTGACCCAATGAAGTTCGCAGCAGGTTCCAAAGGATCGATTTGTTGGTGTTCTCGCTTTCTCCCATTTCTGAAACTTGGCCGGAGAATAACCATGATTTATTTCATGGTATCCTCAGTAAAGATATCTTCGGTGGCTCAGTGACGCCTCTCTCTCTCTCTCTCTCTCTCTCTCTCTCTCTCTCTCTCTCTCTCTCTCTCTCTCTCTCTCTCTCTCTCTCTCTCACTGAAATGGCCAGCACCCACTCGATTCTTCTTAAAGAATGTAGTGAAGTATCAGAAATAATTTGAGTTTACGAGGAACATTCGGCGAGCAATATAAATCGTTATAGAGGGGATTAAACGACTCGGGAATGGAGTCAGCGTACATAACGAACGTCAGGAGAAATGGAGTGGTAAGACTGAAATAACCAGACGTTTTATGAAGAGAATTTCTGCCCTTATTGCGCTCAGGTAAACGAATGGATGTTATATAAAGCTTCGGCATTTCTGAGGCCCGAGCAGACCCTACGTTACGAAGTAATATCAGGTGATATTAGCTTTGTCGCTATCATTCTCCATAACTGTGTGACCTCGCTTTTCAGCGTTGCCTAGAAGTGACCTCTGGCCAGAACTTATCTTAATTCCTTCCTTCTACTTCTTCTTCTTCTTCTTCTTCTTCTTCTTCTTCTTCTTCTTCTTCTTCTTCTTCTTCTTCCTGCTCTCATATTAGTATGTTTCCAGGTACCAGTCCCAGCGAGACTCCAAGGGGTTAAAATAATTCATTTTTTCACTGAATGTTTTAACCTCTCAGTTCTATAACGTTACCAGTTGTAGGAGGCGACCTGTTGCTTTCTGGATTAGACATCACTGTTTCCTCTCTCTCTCTCTCTCTCTCTCTCTCTCTCTCTCTCTCTCTCTCTCTCTCTCTCTCTCTCTCTGCTGCAGCCTTGTAGGGGGTTAGTGCCGCCAATGCCCTTCAAGATGGTGCACCGTGGGCATTAATAAAAGGTATTTTCTGCGTTCCTTCGGCTCCTAGATGCACCCACTTTTCAGCCTTTTAACTTTACCACCATATTCGCTTCTCTTTCTTCAATCCTGCTGTCCAGCCTCTCTGACTATTACTTTTTAGTGCATCCGTGGGGTTTTTCTCTCAGTTCCACCTTTAGATCCTTGTACTTTATCTCCTCTATTTTCTGGAGCTCTTTATCTTGCGGTCCAACCACTACAAGTACTCTTCGCTGTCTCAAGTGCTGAATGGCCTTAAGAGCCCCAGCGCTTGGTTTGACAGCCTAAATTTTCATAAACTAATCAACCCTTTGCTTCGTGATTGGGCAAGACTTGTGTTCCCCTTACCAATGGGATTTATATTAAGGAAAATTAAACTGCGAAAAATTAGTCGTTAATTGTGTATGTGTGTGTATTTATAATTCTACAGCTTATTTAGCACAGATAGATCTCTGTACCTAGAAGGGCTAAATTCATGCTCGGCAGCCGCGAACGGCTAGCTTATGTAAAGCGTGGAGGCTGTTTGGGGTCCTTTAGTTTGATGAAGCGAAACCAATGTACCGAATATCTTACGATGAATCAAAGCGAGTTCAACATTGAGAGACGTTATATAACTGACGGAATTCGTTGCCAGCCGTTACGTAACTCGATCCGTAACATCTCCAGTTGACTAGATCAATTCTATAAGCTGTCGTCACAGCAACGAATGGAATTTATTATAAAGGGTTCGAAGGATCAGTTGGTCTTGTGAGACGGCGTTAGTTATCTTCATAATTATATTAAGATTAAGATGAGGAAAGATAAGGTTGGAGAGAAGGTCATGGGGACGTTATTTTGATAAGTGTTCTGGTTATGTTAATTAGACGGCTCATGTTGCATATCCACAATTGGGCAGTTGAAGTATGAAAGTGACGGTGACCAAATTTTTTTATGCCGCCGATTTTCAAAGGAAATATACATACAATATATATATATATATATATATATATATATATATATATATATATATATATATATATATTATGTGTGTGTGTGTTTGCAACAACCAGTGCCCTTTTATCTGTTAAAAATGTGACAATTAGATTCCTTATATATATATATATATATATATATATATATATATATATATATATATATATATATATATATATATATATATATATATATATATATATAAGATTAAGCAGGTAGAAATGCATTTAATATTCAATAGTTTCCAGACGTTTGCCACAACCTCCGTGTTGACAGTTTATCAGAGGTCACAATGTTTTCAAAAGAACAGTTTCTGTCATAATTAATTTCCCCCTCGCAGTTGCAATTTATGAGCATAGTTGTTGATGGGATTAGTTCATTTTTCATACGTTTTTTACTCCATGTCTTTTACTCAGTTATTTGTAACCATGCACGATGAGTCTGGCATTGATTGTTCACGCGGTAATTCCATGTACGATAGAGTAGAATTGCATCCATTCTGATTGCATGTAAATTGATAGACCACATGATGGCAGTCCCACGCACCATTGCTGTGTCTTTACTAACTTTGAAAGGAGTGATGAGCCAACTCATTTTTGTACTATGTATGTTATTCCGTCTCTTCTTTATTTAAGCACTAATGCCTCGGGAGATTTTTTCACTATCTTTTGTTGGACCACGGCATCTGGCACTCTAGTAAACAAGCCCATAGATTTGTATATATATATATATATATATATATATATATATATATATATATATATATATATATATATATACATATATTTATATACATGTATATGTATATATGTATATATATATATATATATATATATATATATATATATATATATATATATATATATATATATATATATATATATATATATATATATATATATATATATATATAAATATTCTGCGCTTTGTAAGGTCTCTTTCTCCCTCCCTCTATTTACACTTCACCAACCTATCGTCCTCCAATCTTTCCACTTTTATATATCTCGACATCACTTCCGTCCACCTCTCCCACACCGTTGTTATCAAACCAATGCGTTTTAATTACATAAAAAAGCCACATTTTTAGTTCGTCCTCCCCAACTAAAGCTTCTATATATATCCTAACTCTCACTTCAACCAAGTAATCTTCAGATATACCTCCAGCCACCCCTCCTCTCCATTACATCCATTGAATTCCTCTTCCTTCTACTCTGTATAAACGCAATCTAGTAAACTGTTCCTCACTATTTTCTCTTTCCCGGTTATGCTTTTGGTTATCTTTCGTTGAAAACCACGTATTTCCAAAAATCAAGCCTCTTTCTAGGTACGTTTAATTTAGACTCCATTTTCATTCACTCCAGGATCTCCTCACATACCAGCAACTTAACATCTATCTGTGTCACCAACCTTTTCATTTAAATTACCCAGAGAGCGCCTTGCACACTCTTCAAACTAAGTCCGGCACTGATTGAGCCTTTGTGGAAAACACTCTTTCTCTCATTCATCTCTATTCCTGCCCTGTACACACGCACTTCTACACCCTTCTCTCAAGGCTCGAACTAACACGTCGTGTGTTTATGCACTCATTTCCAGGTTCTTCCTGACACTACAGGTGCTCTGCACCTTGCAGATATCTCAGACACATTCAGTCTATGTCCTCTTTATTCCTGTACGCACTTCCGTTCCACCTAGGCCCCAAATCTTCCAGCTTTCTCTACCTAAATTGTCTTTGCCTTGGTTTCAACGAAGAACGACTAGAATAATTGGGAATGACAATACCATTCTATGGTTAATTCAAGGTTCACTCGTAAGACTAACGGCTACCTATTACCTTAATTCCAACGTATATTTTATGGCGTAACTTACTCAGTCGAAATGGCCACGAAAAATCCCTAGATTATGTATACATATACATACATACATATATGTATATATATATATATATATATATATATATATATAATATATATATATATATATATATATATATATATTTTAAGATATGGTAGAGGTTCCATGCCATTATGTAGTAAATAATAAATCAAACTAAAACGAGCCAACCGTGTTCTTTATAGATGATCATTTATAAACGAAACGATGGTAAAAGTTTCAGAAATAAACATGCTTTCATATATTTTTAACTAAGAAATATGTATTCATCTCATATGAACGAAAGACATAGTCTGACTATGCTGAATAATTCATATAATTTATCACTTCCTGTTGTTTATATTACAATTTATACATTTATATTTATTCAAATATTTAATAATCCCGTCTCATAATTTAAGCTGATCACCGTTAGGTCCAATCAGCTCGCCTAACTTCGGAAGGAATTTCAGTCAAAATTGGTTCCAATTAGGGAGCCCAACTTCTCCCGGAGTTTCAGTCCAACTCCAACCTCGGTGCTTCGCCATATTTAACTTTGCTTGACCTAGATCGCTTTTCAAAGTCTCTTTTGTACTTCGAAACTTTCGGGCCAAATTTCATCTTGGGTCAGAGTAGCGAAACGCCCATCTGATTTCTACTAATCGGCAAGAAGTTTCAGTACGTTTGTTTTCTTGCTGTTGTTTCTTGCCTTTAAGAACAAATATTATCATAATTATGATACATATAGCAGTAATGATAATGATATTGAGCACTGGATTCATATTAACAAGTCTTCAGTCCGTTATTGACCAATGAAGCCTGCAGAAAATGGAACCCCCTGTTTTAACAAAAGGGAAAAGTCATAGGTAAGAGAAGTATGTCAAGATACAGTTCAAAATGATAAACACGTAAAGATAAACAAATAAGTAGGCACGACGTTATGTACTTGAACAAAAACCTGGTGACAAACAAATGAGAAAATCAATGTCCAAGGCGTCCGTCAAATCATATGGAACGTTATTCAGTTTTAGATTCAATGTGGAGAAGCGTTCGGCTCAAGTTTTGCAAAGAAACTTTCCCAGGCATCGCCTTTCTTAAGTTTCAGAGCAGTTGCTTCCTCAAACCAGAAAGGCAGTGATCCCGGAAGCTGTGATTAATGTACAATGAAATATTTACAATCTTTATTGACAAAGGTCCTGTGTCACTTTTCGTCGACTGCGCCCAAGTAATTTTGATACAACAAATATTACGGGTAATATTTGTTGTATTTTTTGGAAGGGGGGGCGGTTGGGGTGTCGACTGTACCGTTAGAAGCAGAATTGTAACGTACCTATATTATATATGTATATATATACGTAATTATATATATATATATATATATATATATATATATATATATATATATATATATATATATATATATATATATATATATATACATATACATATATGTATATATATGTGTGTGTGTGTGTAACGTACAGTATATATGTGTGTATACATAAGTACATATATATAATATAAAACACACACACACACATATATATATATATATATATATATATATATATATATATATATATATATATATATATATATATATATATATATATATACATACATATGTGTGTGTGTGTGTGTGTGTAACAATGTATAAGAGAGAGCGAGGGAGAGAGAGAGAGAATTCTCTCGGGAATGGATGGACTAATAACCGGATTAGAGAAAAGACTACTGCTGTCGGCAGTGGGAAATGTCCTCCATCCATTTCTGTCAAACGGGACCTCACTAAGACATATGTCCTTTTCGGGAACATTGCGAGTTAATGAATCCTTCCAGATCCTGAGCAAAGATGGCCGTAGCATTATATGAAACGAGTTTATCATGCAAGCTAATGTTGACGGTGATGAAAATTTTCATAATTTTTTTTTAGAACTGTATTGAACACGAAATTTCCGAACTTTTTTTTAAGGTAATCAAAATCCTAAGTTCTTTGCAAATCTTTCGTGCTAAGATAGTGTTTGAGATAATGACAGTATTTTCTGAAGTTACAGTGTTCTCAAAATTATTTTTTTTTTGTAAAATTGTAATCAAGAACATTTTTCTTTTGTAAGTTTTGTAGGATGAAAAACCTGATCTTTTTTAAAGTAATTTTTTCTGGGCTCAGACGTATACAGGAATGTATAAAAATCACAGATTCATTTGCTTGAGCGGTCCAGCTAATAGTTTCGTTTTAATCTTTTTTATTCTCGCAAATATTACATAACAGTAAAATAAAATTTTGTGTAATGATTGATCATCAAAGATTGTTGTTTCCTAAACAGCAATTTTTGATGATTAATTACTATACGAAATTTTATTTAATGGAATGTAATATTTGTGAGAATAAGAGAGATTAAATCAAAATTAATATCTGGATGTTGGAATAATGTATTTAAATTACTTTTATGAACTGTCAGTATCTTGAGGAAATATTGCGTGTTATTACAACCAAATGAAATTTTCCAGATATCATTGACAGACAAGCATCATAAGGAAACGTTAACTCATATTCCGACACTCATGTAATAGAAGATTACACTAGAAATCTAAATAACGAGTGAAAAAGGATTGACATGCCGAGAAAAGTTCTCATCTCCATGTCAGTGAGCTTCAAAAAAAAAAAAAAAAAGCCTTTGCCTTCTCACAAATCAACCCATATTCAACTCTGAGATTAGCGTTGAGCTCTGAAGAGAAATTGAAGGGGAATTAGGAGTACACTTGTGCAAGGAAGTGAGGGTCATTTCCCCTTGAAGCGGAATCGTTAGGGGCGGCTTGGGCTGTCACAAGAAGGGGTCTGAAAGGCTCCTTAATGAAGGTATGGAAAAAACAAGTAAAAAATGCGCCGAAGTTTCTTCGGCACACTCGAGTTTTCTGTACAGCACATAATCAAGGCTACCGAAAATACAACTGTCTTTATGTGGCCTCGGTATAATGCTGTATGAACCGCGGCCCATGAAACTCAGCCGGCCGTGGTGGCCTATGTTGTTGCGTTGACAGAAGCGCTAACTTTAACTTTAAAGAAAATAAAAACTACTGAGGCTAGAGGGCTGCAATTTAGTATGTTTGATAATTGGAGGGTGGATGATCAACATACCAATTTGCAGCCCTCTAGCTTCGGTAGTTTTTAAGATCTGAGGGCGGACAGAAAAAAGTGCGGACGGACAGACAAAGCCAGCACAATAGTTTTCTATTCAGAAAACTAAAAATGATGGCTCAAAGCACGCGTTTTATTTATTTTTTTTTTATTCTAGAATGCCACTTAGGAACAGATATAGACGAATATTACCAGAGAGAATGAAGACTTAACAAGTAACGAAATTTGTAAGAGACCCCTTTGTCGTTTACTAAGAACAGAATTATTACTAACCCGGACACACTTACAAACGTCCATTTAGATACTGCATAAACAAACTTTCTTTGTGTTTATGCAAATGCACATGCAAATGGAGCACGTCCGATATATACTTAGGTGTGAACATGAATATGCTGTACATACAAATTCTATTTTTATCATCATTATCATATTTTCTGAGGGGCTTATATAAAAATAACCATTAATGGTTGCATTTAAATCAGTATGTTAGGTTACCCAGTAACTTCTTCACAGCTTTACAGTCAAACAATCGTGCTGACGGTAATCTGAACCAGGCGCTTGGAACATTGTCAAAAGATGTTGAAGCAATATGGTCAGTGGTGTTGGGAGGAACGCTGTCGCGACATAGGTAGCCCCTTGGAACTTTCATTGTCCTCAATCGTGCGCCTGTTATTTCAAATTTGCACTTTCTGCAAAATTTTCATGGGATGTTTCCTAGACAATGACCGCCAAGGGTAACCCGGTATGTATCTACCTTTGCGGCGTGTTTAGTACAAGCCCGTTGGGGATCACTGGAAAAACATAAACAAAAGACTGTAAATATCACGAAGATAATGACCTCCAAGAAATATTAGTCCTCGATAACGACCCCTGAAAACCTTTGGGGGTCACTATCTAGGAGAGATCCTTTTCATGAAATGAATTTCAAGTGAAGATCTGTTCCATCGTATCATACTTTGAAAAATAACCGTTTCTTATGGACTTTTAATTGCGTTCTGCTCTTGCATCATTATTGTTATGCCTGTATATATCATTTAATCCTCCTCTCTTTAAGATATATATACCATTCTCTAATTAAATCTTCATCCTCAGCGTGCAAAAAAAAAAAAAAATACTTATCTTCATTTGTTGGTCACAGAGATTTGACATTACTTAAGGCTCTTTGCGGCGTCCCTTCAGCCCCTAGTTGCAACCCCTTTCATTCCTTTTACTGTACCTCTGTTCTTATTCCCTTTCTTCCCCGTTACTTTCCACCCTCTCCTAACAATTGTTTCTTGGTGCGATTTAGAGGTTTTCCTCCTGTAACACATGTTAAATCTTTCTACTATCAGTTTCCCTTTCAGCGCTGCATGGCCTCTTAGGTCCCAGCGCTTGGCCTTGGGCCAAAATCCTATATTCAATTCCATTCCTTGAAACGAAAGTTGTAGACAAGCACACAAAACATAAAGAATAGAATTTAAATGGTAACAGTGAATATGACGAAATAGGAAAGCTACTCAGTAAACCATACAAATTTGTAACAGAGTAACACTTTCATACTTGAATCGTATCTGTCTTTTGTTTTCCCCCATCTCTTTGTCTCTTCCGTGAGAAAAAAAAAGGAATATATCTCTCCGATCCTTCAGTAATTTTAGCTTTGCAGTGGCAAGGGAAACTAACGAGCCAATTGACCACCCGCCAGGGGTCATGACGCTCCGTCGAGGCGCAGGAGAGAACTCGGCAGCATCCCCTAATGGATGACGCCTCTGTTGCCTCATTTTAGCTTTATTTTGTCCCCAAGGGAAAGGTGGTCTTCGATACTTTTATCTTAGCTTTGTTTCCTCTCCCGGATAAAGAAAAGTCATAATATTTATTTAACTTTATTTCCTCTGTTCAAGCCTTAACAGTGGCTTTATTTTATTTAGATGTAGACCCTATTTTATTGTTTTAATTTTAACTTTATGTCCAACATAAAAATATGGCGATTGTAAATTTCTGATCGAAATCTTGATTTTTACTGGATTTTATTTGAAAGACAACGGGGCTGTGATATAACCTGTATTTTAGGTATAGTTCTATCAAAAACAAAAAAAATTATTCATTAGAGCCTTTATTTCAACTTTATTTCATTTCTAGGGCGGTTATACCCAGCTGAAATATTTATTTCAGCTTTTGTTTTATTTCAGTGATAAAGAGGAATCACTAAATCTATATTTTCTACTTGAGTCTCATTTTATTCCTGTGACATTTGTTTTCTTCAGTTAATAAGTATTGCCTATGAATGATTAGGTTGCAAACAATGTTAAAATGAGCATTATTCACTGAAGGTTTTCTTTCAAAATAGAATGACCCTGGTAGGATATATATATATATATATATATATATATATATAATATATATATATATATATATATATATATATATATATATATATATATATATATATATATATATATATATAATGCGTGTGTTGTACACATTTAAATTCACATTTGTATTTGTGTATATTTAAGAACGTAGTTATCTTTTTTCAACCGGAATCATTCCAATTCCATGCCTCTTGTAGAAGATATTGATGTTTATAATAACATTTCCTTTCTACGTTTAGATCGGTAGTTTAGAATAATATGTAATTAGAATAATTTCGTGAAGAATGATCTGTTTTGATCAAAGGAATATAATTATGTCGGGAACTTGACGCTGAGAGAAAATTAAAAGTTTTTTTTCCACAGAAATATCCAAAATTTCTTCGTATCCTGTACGTCATTTTCCGCCTCACTCGATACTGAGCCTCATTCTGTCTATGGTTGGTTTAAGGATTAAACACTTGAGGTGCTTGAGCGATGAAGGGGATCGCTTTTTAATTAACTTTTGAGGAGTAAATACTTTTTTTTTTTCATTTAAAATGAAATCCGTAGACGACGTAGAGTGATTGATAGGATAAAAACATATTGATTCAGTTACGTTACTTTTATTTTTTTTGTATTCCGTTGGTATGATTCGGATTTCATTAACAGAATATACTTACTTATTTTATGTACTTAAAAAATACAGTTTTTTCGTTTTTATTTGAAGTAAAATCCGTAGACGATGTAGAGAGAGTGACAGGATAAAAATATATCGATTTAGTTACATTTTTTTTTTTTTGTATTCCGTTGCAGTGATTCGGATTTCATTAGCAGATTATATTTAGCTATTCTATGTTATTAGAAAGTACCTTTTTTTTTTTTCATTCAAAATGAAATCCGTAGACGATGTAGAGAGAGAGTGATAGGATAAAAACATATCGATTCAGTTACATTATTTGTATAATGTAATTTCGTTGCTATGATTCGGATTTCAGTATCTAACCATATTTAGTTATTTTGGATCTTTCCTTGATAGTGACCCCCAAGGGTTTTCGGGGGTCGTTATCTAGGGCTACTATTCCATGGGGGTCATTATCTTTATGATATTTACAGTCTTTTGTTTGTTTTTACTGTCATCCCCAACGGGCTTGTACTAAACACGCCGCGAAAGTGAATACATACTGGGTTTTAAAAAATTATCCCCAACGGGCTTGTACTAAACACGCCGCGAAAGTGGATACATACCGGGTTTTAAAAAATTATCCCCAACGGGCTTGTACTAAACACGCCACGAACGTGGATACATACTGGGTTTTAAAAAATTATCCCCAACGGGCTTGTACTAAACACGCCGCGAAAATGGATACATACCGGGTTTTAAAAAATTATCCCCAACGGGCTTGTACTAAACACGCCGTGAAAGTGGATACATAACGGGTTTTAAAAAATTATCCCCAACGGGCTTGTACTAAACACGCCGCGAAAGTGGATACATAACGGGTTTTAAAAAATTATCCCCAACGGGCTTGTACTAAACACGCCGCGAAAGTGGATACATACCAGGTTTTAAAAAAATATCCCCAACGGGCTTGTACTAAATATGCCGCGAAAGTGGATACATACTGGGTTTTAAAAAATTACCCCAACGGGCTAGTACTGAACATGCCGCGAAAGTGAATACATACCAGGTTTTTAAAAATTATCCCCAACTGGCTTGTACTAAACACGCCGCGAAAGTGGATATATACCGGGTTTTAAAAAAATATCCCCAACGGGCTTGTACTAAACACGCTGCGAAAGTGGATACATACCGGGTTTTAAAAAAATATCCCCAACGGGCTTGTACTAAACACGCCGCAAAAGTGGATACATACCGGGTTTAAAAAAAATTATCCCCAACGGGCTTGTACTAAACACAACGCGAAATTGGATACATACCGGGTTTTAAAAAAATATCCCCAACGGGGCGTGTACTAAACACGCCGCAAAAGTGGATACATACAGGGTTTTAAAAAAATATCCCCAACGGGCTTGTACTAAACACGCCGCGAAAGTGGATACATACCGGGTTTTAAAAAATTATCCCCAACGTGCTTGTACTAAACATGCCGCAAAAGTGGACACATACCGGGTTTTAAAAAATTATCCCCAATGGGCTTGTACTAAACACGCCACGAAAGTGGATACATACCGGGTTTTAAAAAAATTATCCCCAACGGGCTTGTACTAAACACGCCGCGAAAGTGGATACATACCGGGTTTTAAAAAAATATCCCCAATGGGCTTGTACTAAACACGCCGTGAAAGTGGATACATAACGGGTTTTAAAAAAATATCCCCAACGGGCTTGTACTAAACATGCCACAAAAGTGGATACATACCGGGTTTTAAAAAATTATCCCCAACGGGCTTGTACTAAACACGCCGCGAAAGTGGATACATACCGGGTTTTAAAAAATTATCCCCAACAGGCTTGTACTAAACACGCCGCGAAAGTGGATACATACTGGGTTTTAAAAAATTATCCCCAACGGGCTTGTACTAAACACGCCGCGAAAGTGGATACATAACGGGTTTTAAAAAATTATCCCCAACGGGCTTGTACTAAACACGCCGCGAAAGTGGATACATACCGGGTTTTAAAAAAATATCCCCAACGGGCTTGTACGAAACACGCCGCGAAAGTGGATACATACCGGGTTTAAAAAAAATATTCCCAACGGGCTTGTACTAAACACGCCGTGAAAGTGTATACATACCGGGTTTAAAAAAAATATCCCCAACGGGCTTGTACTTTACACGCCGCGAAGTTAGATACATACCGGGTAAAAACCCTTGGGGGTCACTATCTAGGAAAGATACATTATTTTAGATTGTTCATTTATTTGAAGCATAGTACTTTACGCCATTTCCAGCACATTTCCTCATTCGTGGCTTTTTATAGCAAAGGACCGATGAGGCTGGTAACCTAATGTCCTGAATTCCCCACCCCCCCCCTCCCCTCCGCCCCAACCAAAAAAAGTGGGGAGGGATGAGCCGGGTGTAGTAGTAAAAGGGGGCCTTAACGAATGTTATTGAAATCGGAAGATAGTACGACGATTTTAGAATTAACGTTTTCCTCGGTATTTATAGCTCTGACGGGACGCTAATTACTTGCCAAGCGACGGACGCTTTAAATTAATCCCAATCCATCTTCTTTAGAGAGAGAGAGAGAGAGAGAGAGAGACGAGAGAGAGAGAGAGAGAGAGAGAGAGAGAGAGAGAGAGATTCAAAGTGGAGCTTACGTTTGCAGAGCTGGTCAATCGGTAGCGCTTTCGGTGGCGAAAGTACTATTTGTATATCGACATTTCAAGCGGGCCTGGTATTTTGAAAATTAATTTTGACTCTTTTTTTTTTTTATCACCCTGTATATTTGATTTTGCCGATATTTTTTTTCTTATATGTACAAGTGATTTTCAAAACGTCTTTTTACGTCTTATTGTATGGGTAAACACATTCTACACATACTTTTTGTGGACTTTGTAAGGTAAACATATTGTGCACGTACTTTTTGTGGACTTTGTAAGATAAACATATTCTGCACATACTTTTTGTGGACTTTGTAAGGTAAACGTATTCTGCACATACTTTTTGTGGACTTTGTAAGGTAAACGTATTCTGCACATACTTTTTGTGGACTTTGTAAGGTAAACGTATTCTGCACATACTTTTTGTGGACTTTGTAAGGTAAACATATTCTGCACATACTTTTTGTGGACTTTGTAAGGTAAACGTATTCTGCACATACTTTTTGTGGACTTTGTAAGGTAAACATATTCTGCACATACTTTTTGTGGACTTTGTAAGGTAAACGTATTCTGCACATACTTTTTGTGGACTTTGTAAGATAAACATATTCTGCACATACTTTTTGTGGACTTTGTAAGGTAAACGTATTCTGCACATACTTTTTGTGGACTTTGTAAGGTAAACGTATTCTGCACATACTTTTTGTGGACTTTGTAAGGTAAACGTATTCTGCACATACTTTTTGTGGACTTTGTAAGGTAAACATATTCTGCACATACTTTTTGTGGACTTTGTAAGGTAAACACATTCTGCACATACTTTTTGTGGACTTTGTAAGGTAAACATATTGTGCACATACTTTTTGTGGACTTTGTAAGATAAACATATTCTGCACATACTTTTTGTGGACTTTGTAAGGTAAACATATTCTGCACATACTCTTAGTGGACTTTGTAATATAAACATATTCTTTACATTCCTTTCGTGGACTTTGTATGATAAACATATTCTGCACATACTTTTTGGGGAATTTGTTAGATAAGCATATTCTGCACATACTTTTTGGGGAATTTGTTAGATAAGCATATTCTGCACATACTTTTTGGGGAATTTGTTAGATAAGCATATTCTGCACATACTTTTTGGGGAATTTGTTAGATAAGCATATTCTGCACATACTTTTTGGGGAATTTGTTAGATAAGCATATTCTGCACATACTTTTTGGGGAATTTGTTAGATAAGCATATTCTGCACATACTTTTTGGGGAATTTGTTAGATAAGCATATTCTGCACATACTTTTTGTGGACTGTAAGGCAAACATATTGTGCACATGCGCGCCGTCGAGGGCTCGAGAGATTGAGATCAGTGGAAAGCGAATATGTTCTCCCAAAATTTTGGGATGTTTGCTAACCCCATCTAATGAAATGAACGGGAGGGAAAGAATAGGGAAAGAATATTTGAATCGATGATTATATAAAGGGAATTATTTTTCTCTTCGTTCTCTTTCCTCAATTAGATTGTGTCCGAGATTTAGATTAATTAGATTGTGTCAAAGATTTAGACTTTTGGTGACATATTTGGTCTGTGGATTCTCTGAATTTCTCTTGGATATTCGTCAGATATATATAATTCAAAGCTGAGAATAATATTTGGCCATTATATATATACATGTATATATACCTATCTATCTATACATATATATATATGTATATACATGTATGTATATGTATTCCCTCATCCCTTATGAGTATGCTGGCACTGCGAAATCTTAAACGTTATGCTACGATGATGCGGATGGGTTTATCCCAGCTCTAGCAAAATACATTTGAATTCAGCAAATCCATGTATGTATGTATGAGCTGGAATAGAATTATATCATCCTTCGTGGTCGCGTGGTTAATGGTAACCTCACTCTGTCCTCCTGCCGCGGTCGTCAGGGCGACCTCATGTGAGTTGCGACGAGCGTATCCGAGAGGTGTGATGAAATCGAGAGTTTAAGAAGTCATCTTGGCTCTTACATGCATACTTATATATATATATATATATATATATATATATATATATATATATATATATATATATATATATATATATGTATATGTATGTATATATATATATATATATATATATATATATATATATATATATATATATATATATATATATATGTATATATAAAATATATACATATATACGTATATATATATAATATATGTGTGTATGTATGTATGTATGTATGTATGTATGTATATATATTTTGCGCGTGTGTGTGTTTACGTGTTGCTATGGCAATGTATCATGAGAGGGCTCTGATGTTTGTATATATCCACATATACGCATACCCTACTCTCTCTCTCTCTCTCTCTCTCTCTCTCTCTCTCTCTCTCTCTCTCTCTATATATATATATATATATATATATATATATATATATATATATATATATATATATATATATATATATATATATATATAATATATATATAGATACATACTTTCAAATTTATAATAAACAAAACGGCGTAGGGAAGTTCTTTTATAACTACTTTTTTTAAGAAAAATATTATCAGTATGTGGGAAGAAAGTTTTCCCCTTTTTGAAATATCTCTTAAGTAGTACTTTTTTTAGGCGTTGCATACTTGACACCGAAACTCCCCGTCCGCATCAACAGAGCCCTGTTTACAAAATGTAAGTGTTTTCATTTCGTTGGTGCTGCCGTTTTCTTAAGCTAATTAGGATATTATTCCGGGGTCAAATGACCTACTTACGATGTTCACAAACAAGTGTAGTCGACGGAGGTAAACGAGGGTCGTGTTCACTTAACGCTAACAAACACAAAATCTTTCTATGTATGACACTAACAGCATTGAAACCTCTTGAACGTTGTTGTTGATCTCAGCATCATCATAAACCAACATTATTTTACTGACCGCAAGCGTATTTTTTTTTTCGTCTTATCGTCTTCTGTTTACAAAAAACAAATGCCATAATAATCAAGATCACTTAGATGGTGAATTATGATGGCATCTACAATCTACAAGTTCATGAGGAGTTTGATTTCATTTACATGGAAATGAGGAGTCACGTTCCACTTTTATAGGGAAACATCGCTCTGTTCATCTTCATACGAGCGCACTCACACATAGACATATGCACACACACACACACACACACACACATATATATATATATATATATATATATATATATATATATATATATATATATATATATATATATATATATATATATATATATATTATAGTTTGTGTTTGTGTATGTAAATGTAGTCATATGGTCGCGCTTCCCAGTGCCGATTAAATTGAAAACCACAGGTTGTATTTTGCAAGGCATTTTGTACCTGTAAGCGTTTCAGATAAGAATGGTTAAAGGGCCTTCCATTAATTATTCGTGGAAAGTTCTCCCTCCCCTTTGCTCTTCAGTTTTTCCTGTAGCAAATAACCTAGAAATCTGATTCTTGTAGTCAGTCTTCGTTGTAGGAGAAGCTTCGGGAACTTTGATTTCAGCCTTCTCGTTTTTTCACAATTGTTTTTAATCTGTGTATTCACACAGACAAGGCCTATTGTGTTCTTATTTTAGGTAAGATCTTAAAGGGACCTGTTTGAAGGAAAATTCATGATTATGATTCCATCGTCTGTGCTTAACCGCGGCTGAACTGACGTCATATTCCCTTAACTGCCAGTCCTTTGTAAATCCCTACCGCCTGTTAAATACAACCTATAAGTATTGTGCATTTTTATTCTCGAGTCTCAGTGATGTTGAGCCATATCCTTGGTTTAATTGTTATGGTCGTCCTTTTCAATACGTTCTGTTAGTACATTAGTCATTATGTATACATTCAACTGAGTGTACTTAATTTAAGAATTTCTAAGCGCACTGGATGCCTGCACCCGCAATCAGTAGGAGAGGCAAGGCCTTAATCAAACAGTATATTTCTCAAGAGACCTGATTTATGTAGTAGTATTTTAAAAGCCCTTGAAATTTACAGGTACTCAACCAGTGGTTGAAAGGCAATACGTGACTATTCTATTGCAATTTGTGAACCACGTCTTGTCCCTAATATAGGCATTTTACCATTATATTTTATGGATGTTTCCAGTTTCATAACATGATTCTTTATAATGGTTATATGATTTTATAATTCTTTTACACCATGGAATTCTCAATTCTTAATATAGCATCATCATTTGTCCATTTGATTTAGTAACGTAATTATTTTTTTTTTCTTGCTGGTTGCTAATGGCAGTAGACCTTGTAAACCATATATAGGGAAAGTGAAGGTCTGTGCCTAGATTCCATAAATTACTGATGTGTCCCGTTTAATGTTACTAACTGTTTTTGTCACAAGGCATGGGTGTGGTATTATCACTACGCTCAACTTTTCATCTTTTATTCTTTTATCCGGTTTTCCTTCCCCAGCAAAAGAAGAGTTACATTTCAAGCCTCGAACTGGGGGTCCTCTGATGTCAAAGTCCATACTGGTCAACCGACTTCATAACACACCCTTTCCCAACCCTAGGGACGCGACCCCCAATAGGGTCGCCAAGCTTTTTTTTCTAGGGTCGCCAAGCACTCACAAGTCTCACAACATCAACAAATATGAATTCCATATTATGAGATGTTTTCAGCATATGCTATATTTATGTGTTCCCATAGTTATAGAGTATATTGCTCCTGATTATCCATCAACAGTTTTTTCTTGGTTATTATAATTTTAATGCAAATGTCCTAACCACCGATGCTGTCTCAAGACATTTATAAGCAACTTTGCTGGCTTCATAAATCTACTCATGTATATGTTTATATATAGGATATTTTATTAATGTAGGTTTAATGCTGGTGTCCCCAGTGGGGTCGCGGTTATGGCTGGAGGAGCATCATTGGGGTCACCGCTCTAAAAAGGTTGGGAACCGACTTCATGACATAACAGGCCACACGTGGCAACTTCTCAGCGCTCAATCATCGTTACTTCAGTAGCAACAAATAAAGTTGCCTCGTGTGACTGAGGCTTCAGATTAGTCTAGTCATGTGGTTGCTGGCCCCATACCTTCTGGTTGCCCTTAAGTGACAGTGGTACCTGTTCACAGCTGGGTCGACTAGTTTGGCGGCAGCCGGGAAATCGAACCAAACAGGGGGGGCGATTCCACAGAAAAGTCAACAGCAAATTTCCACAACTCTAAACCACTTCTTATGCTTGCACAGAAGGCGCACTCAGCACCAGCACTGCACCACTCACCTCGATCTGTGCTTCCTGGATATTAAAGCACTAACGTTCCAGGTGCCTCGGCCACCCCCATCTAATATTTTATTTACAGTCCTCCGTGTATGGGGACACTATTCAGCGTAAAGGCCCTTTCAGTTGCAGACTTATTTCTCTTGGGTTTTGTCAAACCCGAAATGTATTACTACACGGATTTGGCTCCAGTTCCATTACTTATGCATCGCTAGTGTTCGTTCTCTCTCTCTCTCTCTCTCTCTCTCTCTCTCTCTCTCTCTCTCTCTCTCTAAACCATGCACACGTTAATTTCATGGTCAGACTAACCCAGAATAGGCATAAGTGAAATTGTTTTTCATTTT
>JANJGK010009369.1:0-20000 GCA_039081455.1 Macrobrachium rosenbergii
AAAACTGAAAGATTTATACTCAGTGTTTTCTCTATCTAACACCTACACACAACACACGCATATATATATATATATATATATATATATATATATATATATATATATATATATATATATATATTATATATATATATATAAGGCAAGTAAATAAGTATGAGATATCTTATATTGTTAATAGTGATCAGCCTCGAAGCTGAGATGTTAGAGTAATGAAAGTTCCTTCCACACTAAGCTTTCATTTCATATTCTCATATGACACCTACAGGTATTTTATTATTTAAGGAGACAAATTCTTTATGATTATTTAAAAGCCTGAAATATGAGAGCTGTCGCCATGTTACTTTTCCTTATAAGACGAGCTCTTTAAACTATGCATTCTTGAATCGACGGATAATGAATAACTGCGTTTGAAGAATCAACTTTGAGGTGAAATATGTTCTCCATATAGTCATGTCAATGTAACCAATTATAAATAATCAGTTCTGTTTTTAAACTATTAGATCAAAAGATTTCATTTGTTACTGCCTTTTACTTTCTTCGCAGTAAGAAATCTCCGCTTGTTTAGCCACGCTAATCAACAGTGATCATCATTGTAAATGACAGTGCTCAGGAAATCTTCATGAGATTTAATGGGTGACATCATAGCCACACAGCATTATATTTGGTTACAAAGAGATGTGATTAAACGTTGTGTCTTCTGATTACGCAGTCAGGTACTCTATTTGTCTTTATATGTCTTTGACAAAGTGAATCGGTTAATGAATCGCTTCGTGAGAATGGAACCAGGCGACCAACGCAATGGATTCAGTGGACTGAGAACTTGACATTCTAATTCTCAGACGTGTCCATTCTCTCCCTCTCTCTCTCTCTCTCTCTCTCTCTCTCTCTCTCTCTCTATACATATATATATATATATATATATATATATATATATATATATATATATATATATATATATATATATATATATATATATATATATATATATATATATATATATATATATAGCTTTTCCAATGACGATTTTTTAGATTCACTTCGTCATCCGAGATATTTCTATAGAGGGTTATCACAGAGCTCGAGGCAGACTGGTCAAGCCCATAGAATTTCTAGGGTTCAATAATTTATGCTTTCTTACTAATAGAAAATCTTAGACTTTCCTTGTTTTCTTTTGCGATCTTAACATAGTATCATGCACTATATAATAGTTTTTTCTTTCTTTTCAAAGATTTCTTTTATTTCTCGTTGCTTGATTTTGGGAAGACCTGTAAATTTAAGTGACATTATCTGCTACGCTTTTTCTGCACCTGTTATAATAATACAATGATGAAATGATTTTATAACATATTTCCGAAAGTCAGGGGTGGAGGGGGGGGGGGGGGGTCCGCCTTGGGCGACATTGCCCGGGGGACGGGTGGCACTTCGGCGATATTGTCAATAGAGCATGAAATTACTAATCAGTTGGACTCTGATGTCGTTATTAGCAAATTCGATTCTAACAAAGCTCGTACGGTTCCATTGTAAATCTACTCTGCTGTTTTTGTTTTGGCTTTATGAAATGAAATAAATGATTGAGATGTTAAGGCTTAAAATGTGCGTTGATTTTTCCCCTCTTTAGTACTTTTTAGCACGGTAATGGAGCGGCACTTTCAGAGTCCGCCCCGGGCGCCACTAACGCTAGTCACGCCTGCCTGCACTGGTGAACAATAGAACTACAGAAAGGGTTAGCAAAAACACCTAATGAGTGAATTCATCCATAGACATTCTGGTCCTTTGGTTTGCTTTCATATTTGTAGTTTTGCACTAATGTGATGTTTTTTACCAATTCGTATCTACAAAATAGCCCTCTGATTAGGTGACCAGTTCAGCCATCTGTACAGAGACACTGTTGTCCAATTTAGTAGTGGTTTTCAGTGAAAATTTTCAGGCATGTGTGTGTGTGTGCCTGTGTGTGTGTGTAAGAGAGAGAGAGAGAGAGGAGAGAGAGAGAGAGAGAGAGAGAGAGAGAGAGAGAGAGAGAGTGAGTACAAATTAAGAGAGTATATTTTAAAATGTAAAACACTTTTCCCGACCCTTCCATTGTTAAATGACAATATGACACTACAGTAAATTATGCCTTCGAATATATTCACTGAAAGCAGTAAAGCTGTATTGATAGTATTTAATGTCGCAATGAAAAACTTTCAATGTTACATTAGGAAATACAACCTGATACTTTCCTTAATTTTCTGCTATATGCTTTATTACATCCAATGGCTTTACCATATGATGATAAAGGTCAAAGTTAAAATGAAGAAACAGAAAGAAATTATGGGAGTCTAAATAAATCAAATGCATTCAAAATATATTCAGTAGACGTGAAATCTTCTATCGTCTTCAAGCGTCTTCGATAAACTTTTCGAAATAATATTATACAAAATTCTATTTTTTTCGAATAAATAGGCATTATACTTCTTCATGATTCCTGTCACTTTATCTTTCCATCAGAAATCAGTAAATATAACCAGTTCAAGTCATCGACAAACAACTATCTCTTACTTAACTATATTTATTTTCATGGTTTACGATGCATCGTCCTTGCACCACAAAAATCAATTCTACATCATCATCAACTAAATTTGTCATTGATATATGAGCTTCAGTAGGGGACGACTCATAGCCGATAATCTTAGTAGTCGATTATCATTGCATCATTTTGTCATTTTTTAAGCTCATTTCAGTAGTTTATTTTTGAAGTACAAATAAACATATCTACGCATATCAGTTGAGTCTACTCATAAAAGATGTTCGAAATATCCTATTTTTGATCAATAAAAGGAAACAAATGAAACTTCAGCTGATTAATTAACAAAGTCTCTGCTCCCAAGAGACTTCCTGGACTATGGCCAAGGAGCTCACCCGCATTTCGGCGGCAACCACTCCCGAATTCTAGATACCGATCACTGCAGAACGATCATTGTGAACTCAGTGCACTGAAGCTTAAGACTGCTTTTTAAACAGCTTGAAGGAAAAGTCCGCTTGACCCCCCAAAAAAACAGCCAAGGCTCTAGTCTTACTATTCGAGTCTTTTTTTGCTCCCCTGCAATATGGTTGGATTGCAGTCAATTGTCCAGATGTTTAAGATTTCGTGAGGAGACTAAAGTTTCAGTGCCCGCAGACTATTGATTAAACCTACTGATTACCGAAATAGTGATTGGTATCTGTACCCCGATGGGTGCCTGAAGATATTTTTAGACGTTATTGTTGCAGAATTTCGTTAGTACATCAAGTTTTATACTCCTGAAAATTTATTAAATACTCAAATATATCACACATTATACATCTTTAAACTTTGACGTTTATACTTGAATGTTTTGAACAGGAAACTAATTTTTCATACTTTTCAAGCAAATTATTAATAGTTTCAAATTCCATTTTCCCGTTGCGACAGCTGTTCAGCTGGCCACAGACATTGTGAGTAAACTGAATATTTTTCCAATTTTACGTTTTCCCTATTAACTGTACTGATCACGGAAATAATAGCAAAAATAACAATGGGTACTTGGTTGATGGTCATTTAACTTCAAGGCGTACAAAATAAACTGAAGTTTGGGAAACTGATCTATTTCAGTTCTGGGGTGCTTTTAGTCACATGCCTCAAGGGATGCGAGAATCGTTTAAATACTTTTCCTTCTCCTTTTCAGCTTGCTTCTGAAATGCCCAAAGACAAATGTAAGATCTAGGGACCTTAATACTTCAAAATGTTCCAGGAGTAGGGATATCCAGCGACATATAGCTTAGTTAGATTGGTTTAAATAGCGGAATTCAGCACAAAGGGAAAAGATGACATGAACGATTATATATAACAAACACTAATCGTTGCTACTTTGGCGTCAGCTACTCCGAGGTGCCACTCTACTGTAGTACTAAACATGGCGGAAGCTCCTTGAGACGTCTAGTTTAGTACTAGCCCCCCAGGGATCAAAATATTATATACACCATTTCTGTATTGTGTGGTCGACAAATTATATTAATAAACGATACCTTCGTGCGGCCGTCTACTTCACATTGACCATGTGGTTTTTAGCACTAACAACTGGGTGACGCGTAGATAATAACAAGCCAAAGTAGCACCCACTAATCCCAATCTTTTGCCACTTACGTCTATCACTCATTATTTATCCATGAATTGTTTGTTTGTTATTTTGTTTGCTTTTATTTTATTTTAACTGTTAATTTTGTCTATCTGCTTTCAATTGGTCGGTCAATAGACTTTCCGATTTCAAAAGCTCACTCTGCGAGTGACCAGACAATGTTGTGATGCAAAAAAGTGTTTTTGCATAATATCACCTTCGACTTTTTTAGCGTTTCTGGAAAGATGTCCGATTGCTCTAGCATTTTAACGATGAGAATTTCTGGGATAAATAAACACGTGCAAAACCTTTATCTATTTTTATGGTGATATAATAAATTTTTCTGTTTTTCATCGTAGCGTTAATTTCAAGGTGAATTATGAAAAGGAAACTTTCATCTTGACCACTATAAGGAATGCGTTGCTCAAACGTTCGCAAAATGAACAAGGATTAAAATAAAAAAGAGAAGGGAGGCGCTCTTTTGTCCTGATAAAACTTCCTTTTATTTTTTCTGCTTGCTGGAAATAAGACGATAGAAAACAATCGAGTAGTAAAAACCTCAGAACGATTTTTAGTTTTCTGTAAAAGCAAATTGTTGAGATGCCTTCGTCTTTCTGTCCGCACTTTTTCTGTCCTCACTTTTTCTGTCCTCACTTTTTCTGTCCGCACTTTTTCTGTCTGCACTTTTTATGTCCTCACTTTTTCTGTCTGCACTTTTTCTGTCCTCACTTTTTCTGTCCGCACTTTTTCTGTCTGCACTTTTTTTGTCCTCACTTTTTCTGTTTGCACTTTTTCTGTCCTCACTTTTTCTGTCCTCACTTTTTCTGTCTGCACTTTTTATGTCCTCACTTTTTCTGTCTGCACTTTTTCTGTCCTCATTTTTTCTGTGCACTTTTTCTGTCCTCACTTTTTTTGTCTGCACTTTTTCTGTCCTCATTTTTTCTGTCTGCACTTTTTATGTCCTCACATTTGCAGTCTGCACTTTTTCTCTCCTCATTTTTCTCTGTCTGCACTTTTTCTGTCCTCACTTTTTTCTGTCTGTACTTTTTCTGTCTGCACTTTCTCTGTCCGCATTTTTTCTGTCACACTTTTTCTGTCCTCACTTTTCTGTCCACACTTTTTCTATATGCACTTTTTCTGTCCGCCCTCAGATATTAAAAAACTACTGAGGCTAGGGGGCTGCAAATTGGTATGTTGATCATTCACCTTCCAATCATCAAACATACCAAATTGCAGCCTTCTAGACTTTATTTAAGGTTAAAGTTAGCCATGATCTTGCGTCTGGCACCGCTATTGGTGCCAACAACACAGGCTACCACTGGGGCGTGGCCGAAAGTTTCACGGGCCGCGGCTCATACCGCATTATGTCGCGACTACCGAAAGATAGATCTGTTTTCGGTGACCTTGATTATGCAGTACGCTGTACAGAAAAGTCTACTGCGCCGAAGAAACTGTCGCATTTTTTACTTGTTTATATAACAAGGTCATTCCCGTCACCCTCTACTGTAAGGCTGTCAGAACTGTGTGCGCGCATATGCGTGTGAGTGAGTGTGTGTGTGTGTGTGTGTGAGAGAGAGAGAGAGAGAGAGAGAGAGAGACAGATATCCTTCTAATCGATGCTCGTTGTATCTTACGGTATCCCGCCTATTGTGATGCATTTATGGCCTTTAAAGAGACATTATCTTATGGATAAATTGCTGACAAAATATTTAATTTTTAAGTTACTAAATAATTTGTCTCTTTTCAATGCTACTCTCTGCCTCTATACAAAATACAATCATCTAATCAAGATGGACAGATGACCGAATAAGCAGGTAAATGGATACACAAGAAAGCGATGATTGAGAACCTAATCAAGCAGCTCTCTAAGTAAGCGTCAGTTGCTTTTATAGATCCCATTTTATTTGCACATGTAGAGAAGGAAATGCCGTAGGTATAATAAGGTAATTCTATTCAAAAGTTATTCGCACACACGCGTATTTAAAGCACATGTTGATAATAATTATCCTAGTTCCGTAATTTGAAGCTTGAAAGGTCTCCTTACGGAAATATATGGAGTAGGAATTGCGGGTATAAAGTTAAGTATACCTTAGTTTAACCAGACTACTGAGCTGATTAACAGCTCTCCTAGAGAGGGCTGGCCCGAGGGATTAGATTTATTTTACGTGGCTGAGAACCAATTGGTTACCTAGCAACGGGACCTACAGCTTATTGTGGAATCCGAACCACATTATACCGAAATAAAGTAAAGTAACATTATAACCGAGAAATGAATTTCTGTCACCAGAAATAAATTGCTCTAATTCTCTATTGGCCGGTCGGAGAATCGAACGCGGGACCAGCAGAGTGATATCCGAGAACAATACCAACCGGTCCAATGAGGAACGTATTGCAGGTATAAACGGTACAGAAGTCGAGGAGAAGTAAACGAATTTTTCAGGACCCTCATGAAAGATGAGGGTCAATCACTTTTAGGAAAGGATTATCGAAAATAGATAATATGGTCCATCTTCAGTGCGGTAAAACATTGGGGGAAAAACTGAAGATTTTTTAAATGGTAGAACCATTTTGCTTCGCAGGACATTGCCTGTGAACGCTTTTGACTTACGATGAATCAGACATGGGAATTTTTTGGACTGTTTGACTCAATCTAGATTTTATTTTCTCTGACTAAATCTCGCAATACGTCAAAGGCTTTCACAAGCCAACAGGCAATAAAGTCAAGTGATTCTCTCTCTCTCTCTCTCTCTCTCTCTCTCTCTCTCTCTCTCTCTCTCTCTCTCTCTCTCTCTCTCTCTCTCTCTCAGTTCTCATCTCTGAATTTTTATCTATCCATGAATGGAAAATATTCCTTTGCTAATGACTTATCAATATCGTTTGATGCGTGATGCAAGAGGAAGAATTCATTAATCTACACAAGGGTCTTTATCGGTCAAAAGTTAAATGTCGAAATTCTCGCTTCACGCACGATTACCTATTTAATATGAATAGTTTTTAGCGTCAGGGTCGTCAAATGCACTGCCAAGCATAAGCTCAAAGGCGTCACTACGAGATTTGCTTTTCAGAAAGCTCACCAATGAGGCCAATCGCACTGCCTCGATATCTCTTGTCTTGTGGAGAGGATATGAGATTGAAGTGCAAAAAAATATTTCCTTGATCTATTTGTACCAAAATTATCAAATACAAGTCTTAAAGAATGCATTATGGCATTTAGAACCCTAGGAAAGAGAGAGAGAGAGAGAGAGAGAGAGAGAGAGAGAGAGAGAGAGAGAGAGAGAGAGAGAGAGAGAGAGAGCTGAAGCATTAACTACCGTATAAACTTACAAGCTATTAATTGTGGAAATATAGAATTGTGCCTTTCTTCCCAAGGAAATATTTCTTAGACAACATGATCGTTCTTCATGGACGACTGACCGATTTTTGGAAGGCCAGCGAGTTGTGTACGATTTTTCCTAATTTACATATTTTACTGTATGGGGACACTTATTCTTGATAGTGACTAATGGCTTAATTGGCTACTTTAATTTGACTGCAGTTAAAAATGAGAAATGAAGTGCATTAGGAAGTTATAATTACATTAGATATTATCTGTATATATTTATTTCTGAGAAATATCAAATGAAATACTCGTATTTACAAAAAAGAAAGAAATACGTGTGCTTCTTTGTCCGGAATGAAACCAATAATTTACTATGCACTGAAACCACAGAGCTCGTCCGGTATGAAGAATGACAAAGGTCAAAGTTGAACTGTTTTTTTCGACACGGAAATGAGTTCTTTTTATTTTTTATTGAAAGTTCATTATCAGAATACCACAAAAACGATGTCCCAGGCTAATTAAGATGGCTCCAAATACTTAACGATGCACACTCTACAAAAACTGAACATTCGCTTACTTTTGTGCTCAAGTTAGGTGAATAACATAAAGTAAATTCCATAAATGTTACATGAAGTACCCAGTTTATTTCTATTTTTTTTTCTTACTCCACAAAGCCCGTTTACGACTTATGGAAAATGATCACATATTATTGGAGGCATAAGCTTAAGATTGACACCATCAATTAAAGGTTAAAACAGGAATGTTTATTCATGCCTTAACAAACTTGTGCATTTATGTCCATGTGATGGGTATTTAAATGCTGCTCTTGATTAATGGTACACGAAAAGTCCTTAAAGACCTGTTAAATTACCCTCTGTTGTTTCCCTTCCTCGAAAATAACATCTAAAGAGAGAAACGAAGCGACGAAGTTCCTTTTGATATAATTAATTCCGCTGATTCATCTTGAAAATATGACGCTGCAGATACATTTGTATTTAAGACTTGCTTTAAAAGATTAACTCATCACAAACCTAGTTAGAAAAGACAAGTAAATACTTATGATAAGCAAGAAAACAAGTGAAATTATTCTTTGTATGAGGATCACCTAGAAAGCAGCATTTCAGGTTTCGGTATTATTAAAGGCTTTAATCCCCAGACGCTCGAGGTTTTCTATCAGTGGTACAGTTTCATATGAAATGTGACACGGGTTATCTAGTATTAAACTATATTGCTGAAAAACTTAAAAGCACTGACAGAATAACGCAGCAGTTAATGTTCAAATAAAATAGGGGAAAACAGAGAAAATGTAAAGGAAATGGGAAAGCTTATATGAGAAAAATATGCATAGATAGATTTTTAATAATTAGAACATCGGGTTATTAAAAAATAAGCATAATATGAAAGGGTCATGGAAATAAAAAATGAAATAATTCGGAAAACTGTGTATACAATACCATCAAAGAATATCTCCACCATCAAAAGCGTCACTGGGAACAATAACAACTTTAATTTTGATAATAGTGGTGAAGCAGATGATTTACTAGCAGAATGTCCGTCTTGACATTTCGATATTTTTCTTCACCCAAAGGCGTCGCTGCGGCGTCAAGTTTTAAATTCGTTCCATCAGTTATCTTCAGATTTTCGGCAAGAAATGCACCTTTGCAAAGAACTCTCCGATCTCATCTGCCTCATTTTCTAAATGAGATGCGTGTGAGCGCTTGTGACAGTGAAACGTTGTAGCCATTTGCGGAATGGTGAGCAAAAAGCTTGAATTGATCAAAGGACCTAGTAATACATGTCTCTTAGAAATACCACTTGTTCCAGCTGTCCTACAGTCCCAGTTTCAGTTGCCTCGTGTTCTCTTGGAGCTGGTGTCAGGGTTTCGGGAGAAAAAAGAAGTAAGCATATCGGCGGATATCTACGAAGACTCTCTCTCTCTCTCTCTCTCTCTCTCTCTCTCTCTCTCTCTCTCTCTCTCTCTCTCTCTCTCTTTTTATATATATATATATATATATATATATATATATATATATATATATATATATATATATATATATATATATATACAGTATATATTATACATGTATCGTTTCTATTTAGAAATTTATTTGTTTTATATATTTACCGTACACTTTGATTCGTTTCCTTTGTTGGTTTTAAGGTATTTGAATGAAAGTGTTTGCAACCGTTTTGCAAAAAGTTTTTCATTCAAAGAATAATTTTTCAGATAAATCTGACGCATATTTTCTACTCTTTCTCAAATCTTCTCTTGTAACCTTTGCAGCTCACTGGCAACTTGCTGAACCAATTAACATTTGTCTTTTATGAAATGTTTAAAAGCGTTCTGATAGTTGTTCCTGATTATTGAAGGCTGAAAAACGTACCACATGCAAATAGAAGCTAGAAACAGAAAAGTAAATATGAAAAATATTGTTAACAGGTAGAAATAAAAATTAATAAGCAACGAAGAAAAACATGAGGGGAATGATTAGTAATATCGTTGATATTAATTAATACCATTTCAGTATTTGATGTTGGAATACCAGCCAATAATATTTACTGTCTTTCAAGAGAAAAGATTAAAGTCATGATAAAATGTTTATAAACGTTTATAAACACCGTCCACAGACTTTAACCAAAACTTGGGCAGCTCTATGAATTCCGAGGCAGACAAAGAGAGAGAAGCAACAGAAATAATGCACTCTTGCTTCCATCAGGTGAATCTTTGTGAGAAGAAACTACCAAAGAAGTTGGTAAATAAAAAGATATGACGAACTTTTTTCATGGAAAATTCTATGGACAATCATTTGGTGGCAAGGCAGTGGGTCATCCTCTATCACCTGTTCTCTCAAATTTATATACGGAGTCTTTTGAGAAACTTTTTATTTTTAAGGTTTTTCAGATACTTGTACCATGGTTTCGGTACGGACATGATGTTACGGCGAAAGATATAGATGTAAATAACCTTTTAGAGAAACTGGATGAACAAGATGGTTGCTTGCCTATGTAGACTTTCTTACCAGACGTGAATAATTTCAATGTACATTTAATATGTAGAGAAAAACAACAATTAATTCAAATTACGTATTTTATTTTCAGGGCATTTTTAGACATTGTTACCAGAAGTAAAAATTTCAATGTAAATTTAATATTCATAGAAAAACAAGAAATAATTTAAATTATGTATATTTTTTTCTGGTCATTATATGACTATAAAAATTTCTCTTCCGTGTTCCTGCGAGAATCAAATGTTGTCAATCCTGAATTCCTGGAGAACGAACTACTGACTGTTAGGAAGACAGACAAGTATATGTGCGGTCAGAACTCACATTTTGGATACTTGCTGCAATAAAGCTTTGAAGTCATTTTTGATGAAAGTGATAAGAAGCCAGAATTACTTAAAGACACCTATGTTTTGTCTATTTCATCGGTTTTGGCTTCATCAAATCTTGTTTATAATACTCGATATGAATGTAATCTTTTCATAAAATAGCACTGTATAAAAAAATGCTTTTAAGATGTTGTCCTCACCACATAACAACACTGATTACAAAATGCTACACGCGAACTGCAATTCGTTTTATCTGGGCTGCGTAAGTAAGGGATAAACGTCAGAATAAATCAGCATAAATATTCTACTAGGACGGGCGAAAGAGTTATTCTTTTTGTTCACCGAAATGAGAATCCCTATAGAACTGACTGGTTCCATAGTAGTATAATTATGAACTGTAAAAAATTTATTGCCAAAATATCATCGACTCCACATCAACACAGATGACAAACGAAAAGAACATTAATTTTAGCCCGGGTCTGTACATTTTTTACCCCATCTTCTACAAAATGTTTGAAGGAGATTTAAAAGAGAACCTAAATAATATCGCCTTAACAGGCTGTGGTTCGTTACTCATCCTTTGCTTATCCAATTACCTCAGATAATCCTAGACAGCTGTTTCTAACCTTAAGACCTAACCTACAAGTGATCACCTGTGTATACGTTAGAATAGTTATATATCACAGTTAATTCTAACTTTTGTAATCTCTTGTTGCTTTGCATGTAACCTGCTTGAAAATGCCTTAAAATAAAGGTGACAGATCTTGCACTCCATGTACTCTCTCTCTCTCTCTCTCTCTCTCTCTCTCTCTCTCTCTCTCTCTCTCTCTCTCTCTCTCTCTCTCTCTCTATGAATATATATATATATATATATATATATATATATATATATATATATATATATATATATATATATATATATATATATATATATATATATATATATACAGGCTACAAATGTCGTTTAATATAAAATTCACTCAAACTTAGAATAATACACTGAAGGGGAATTTATAAGTAACTTGCGATCCGTCACCAGGGGGACTCGAGCCACCAAATGGCTGGTGTACGACGGCTTTTCAGTGACAGCCTAAAGGTCTTTTTATTTCCTATACAGTGCATTCTATCCATAAGACCTCGGTAAATGAAGTCAAGTGACCGTGGGTATGAGGGTATCCTTGGATATCTTCTTCCAGCCACAACCAAATCGGTGCACTACAAGTGCAATTTATTGACGAGGAAATTGAAGGAAATTACAAAAAGGAAAAACGTTGTGATCGAATGATAATTCAGCCGGCGTTCGGAACTGTAAACTGGGTTTTCTTTAGCCGTGATGAGAAGGAAACATGTATGGAAATGTAAACAGCTTCCTGAAAGCTAGAAGTGGTAGGCTTATACGCCCTGGCCGGAAGCATAATTAACGTTTAATTCAAATATAAGTTGGAAGAAAACGGAATTTTCGCCTAGTAACGGAACATAGTGTTTGATTTGAAAAATTGATTGCCCATAGCAAGAAGCTGACCTGTTTAAGTGCAGTACGTTGAAAGAGCAATCTGATTTAGCCTCAAGTTGAATTGTTCCACGCAAAAGAAAACTGATCAGCCGTAGCTAGTTTTGTCAAAATGGTAGTCAGCCTATTATTCGCAATCAGACTGTTAGTGTCCACTGAAGGATCAATGAATAATTATCAATATCACTTACGAATAATTCGGATCCCCACAGGATTAATTGTGTCTTGAACAGTAATTCTTTATCACGACGGATTTGTGAAATTTTGCATGCCGACCTGGTTAAGGATTCCATTTAACGCAGTATTTAGTTTGCAATAAGCGGAACCTCTTAAACCTGATCTGACGCCCTGTTACTACGAAACGAACACCTTAAGGTCCCGAACTTGACTTTGATCAGATCTGAAATAAAGCCATTGTACGTGGCGCGTTCTATTTGAATGACCCACAGAGCAATACAGGAAAATGGACTAGTAGCAGCAACCGTGCAACACTCAGTGCTCAATCATTCTGCGGAATAAAAGCTTTTATAAATACAAAATAGAAATTTATTGATAACTATGAAATATTACAAATGTTCACCCCAAAAGAAAGGACTTAAAGATTAATCGTTAACAAACTTATAAAAATGTTTATATAAGAGTACGTGAACAGACCGTGAGAAAATATTGATGCTAAAATCCCAGAGATGATAAATTTCCCTGAAGGTTACTAAGCCACGGCAACAAGAAGAGGAAACTAATGAATAGACAGCTGAGCTGATAAATGCATGCTGTCATGAGCAAATGTCTTTCGCGTCTTTCATTATTACCGAGATAATTAATCACCCAGCGTAATTATCTGTCATTGAGCTTGATAAGTGATCCCCTTCCCATAATCAGGTTCATTTGAGATGATTGGGGAAGAATAATCAGGTAATTGCTGCGGAGATAATTACCTTCTGTGTGTCTTGAAACTTAAGTAATTAAAGATGAGGGGAATGAGATAAAAGGGTAATTCAATCCACTGACTGTCAGAAAATGAAAGAATGCTGAGCAACTCATAGACGAAAAGAAATGGCGTTCATATAATTAGCAGAATCAATGACGGCGAAGCAAAGAGGTGCAGACGAGTTAGCTAGCAGAGACCTTACTTAAAATATGGGATAATTAGAGAACATAATTACTGAGCACCTTACGAAAGTTATGAAATTATATGATAAAAAATTTACCACTTGAAAAATAAATTAATATATTCATAAGGGAATATGAAAATATGATACCCAAAGGATAAGAAATATAAAATACGAGAAATATGATAATTTTCTATCTAAGAAAAATATATGTAGGCGAGAAGCAGATACTAAAAGAAAAAGAATATTACGAGAAATTTTATTGCCATAAATATTAATTTAAGTATCCAGAGGAAAAAAAATAGAATTACAGACTCTTGATTCTTGTGTAAAACAGTGACAAGGAGTTTTCAATACATCTGTCAAGATTCTCCAAATCCCATAAGAGGTTTGTCAGAACATGGAAAAGAGAGTATTGGAAATATATCAGCAAAGAATGGAATAAAACTGAAGGAATTATTATTCAATGAATGGAGATAGCAGAGTTATGTCTGTAGTGAACAACTATAATGAATATAAAATGAGTGAGTAAAAACAACTATAAAGGAATCGGGAGAAGAAAAAATGAGAAGAGAAAAGGCAATGAAACGATATGTGGTATATTATAAAAGGAGTGAATAAGAATGATGAAGAAGGATAGGCAGAAGAAAATGAAAAGGATAAGAAAAATTTACGAAAGAGAAAGGAACAAGGCATTTAAGAATGAGAAAATCTGTACAAAAGAAATCTTTTCAAAGAATCGAGGAAGAGGAGACGAGACTGGATCCAGAGAAAGAAAGAAGCAAAGACTAATCATAGAATATCAATGAGAAAAATAAGGAAAATAAATAAATATAAAAGGAAATGAAATGAGAAGTGAGAGAAGAGACTGAGTTATGAAAGGAGCAATTTGAAAGGAAATGAGGCGACAGATTAGAGGAAAAGTCGAGAGAGAAGAGTTAAAAGAAAAGCAATACTGGTTAAATAATGAACGAGATTGGTTTCTTGCAGAATTTTTCCCCGTCCTGATACTTTGAACCACCGTTTTTATTAATAATGGAGGTACAATTTCTGATCCTTTTCAAGTAGTGTTGTGACGGAAAGAGACACAGGAGTTCGGGGCGAGACTTACTTCATTCCCAGAATTTGACCGGGCACACTGACGGAAAACTGCTTACACGTAAACCGTTTAGTGACAGATAAACGCGTGACTGCGGGTTAGCTTTCTTGATTAACTATGGTAGCTGGCAGCTAAACTACATTGCGGCATACTATATAATAATATGCAAGTTAGTAGAGATGATTGTATATTTTAATATAAATAAGTTACAAATGCTATATACTGTTTGTATGTATATTTTAATGATTGCTTGAGTTGTAAAATGTGTTACTGTTCCCCTTCCTTGGTAGGTAGATGCCTTTCTGAGTGCTGATAAGGTGCTAGGTTGCCATAGAATAGAATACTGTAAAAATTAAACTGAATTTTACATTAACATTTGCAGATAAAAGACATAAATATGTTACTGTTCCTAATCTTTAATATGTAAATGCCTATCAGAGTGCTGATAAGGTACTAGACTGCAATTTACAATAGATAATTTTGTTACAGACTATGTTTTTGTGGAGATAGATCTGTTTTCGGTGGTCTTGATTATGCAGTACGATGTACAGAAAAGTCGATTGCGCCGAAGAAACTGTCGCATTTTTTACTTTTTTATAGAACAAAGTCATTCACGTCACCCTCTATTTTAAGGTTGTCAGAACTGTGTGCGCGCATTTACTTGTGAGTGAGTGTGTGTGTGTGTGTGTGTGTGTGTGTGTGTGTGTGTGTGTGTGTGTGTGTGTGTGTGTGTGTAAGAGACAGACAGATAGACAGATATATCCTTCTAATCGATGCTCGTTCTATCTTACCTTATCCCGCTTATCGTGATGCATTGATGGCCTTTAAAAAGACATTATGTTATGGATAAATTGCTCATAAAATATTTGAACTTTAAGTTGCTAAATATTTTGTCTCTTTTCAGTGCTACTCTCTGCCTCTATACAAAATACAATCCTCTAATCAAGATGGACAGGTGACTGAATGAGTAGGCAAATAGATACACAAGAAAGCGATGATTGAGAACCTAATCGAGCTGCTCTCTGAGTAAGCGCGAGTTGCTTTTATAGAGCCCATTTTATTTGCACATGTAGAGGAGGAAATAGCATAGGTATAATAAAGTAATTCTATTCCAAAGTTATACGCACACACGCGTATTTATAGCGCATGTTGATAATAATTATCTTAGTTCCGTAATTTCAAGCTTGAAAGGTCTCCTTACGGAAATATATGAAGTAGGAATTGCGGGTATAATGGTACAGAAGTCGGGGAGAAGTAAACGAATTTTTTAGGACCCTCATGAAAGATGATGGTCAATCAGTTTCAGGAAAGGATTATCGAAAATAGATAATATGGCCCATCTTCAGTGCGGTAAAACACTGGGGGAAAAACTGAAGATTTTTTAAATGGTAGAACCATTTTGCTTCGCAGGACATTGCCTATGATCGCTTTTGACTTACGATGAATCAGACATGGGAATTTTTAGGATTGTTTGACTAAATCTAGATTTTATTTTCTCTGACTAAATCTCGCAATACGTCAAAGGCTTTCAAAAGCCAACAGGTAATTAAGGCAAGTGACTCTCTCTCTCTCTCTCTCTCTCTCTCTCTCTCTCTCTCTCTCTCTCTCTCTCTCTCTCTCTCTCTCAGTTCTTTTCTCTCTGAATTTTTATCTATCCATAAATGGAAAATAATCCTTTGCTAATGACTTATCAATATCGTTTGATGCCTGATGCAAGAGGAAGAATTAGCCACGACCAAAATACAACTTGAATTTGATAAAGTGCGAGAAAATGTAGTTGAATTTCACGCAAGGCTTTATAAACCAAAAGGAAAAAATAAGTGAGATGAAGTTAAAAGAAATTCATTAATCTACACAAGGGCCTTTATCAATCAAAAGTCAAATGTCGAAATCCTCGTTTCACACACGATTCCCTATTTGATATGAATATTTTTTTATCGTTAGGGTCGTCAAATGCACAAACAATCACTGCCAAGTATATGTACAAAGGCGTCACTGCGAGATTTGCTGTTCAGAAAGCTTACCACTGAGGCCAATAGCACTGCCTTGAGATCTCTTGTCTTGTGGAGAGGATACGAGATTGCAGTGCAAAAAATATTTCCTTGATCTCTTTGTACCAAAATGGTCAAATACAAGTCTTAAAGAATACACCATGGCATTTAGAGCCCTATGAAAGAGAGAGAGAGAGAGAGAGAGAGAGAGAGAGAGAGAGAGAGAGAGAGAGAGAGAGAGAGAGAGAGAGATGAATCATTAACTACCGTATGAACTTAAAAGCTATTAATTGTGGAAATACAGAATTGTGCCTTACTTCTCAAGGAAATATTTCTTAGACAACAGGATCGTCCTTCATGGACGACTGATTGATTTCTGGAAGGCCAGCGAGTTGTGTACGATTTTTCCTAATTTTCATAGTTTACTGTATGGGAACACTTATTCTTGATAGTGACTAATGGCTTAATTGGCTACTTTAATTTGACTGCAGTTAAAAATGAGAAATGGAGTGCATTAGGAAGTTATAATTACATTAGATATTGTCTGTATATATTTATGTCTTAGAAATATCAAATAAGATACTCGTATTTACAAAAAAGAAAGAAAGACGTGTGCTTGTTTGTCCGGAATGAAACCGATAATTTACTATGCACTGGAAGCACAGTGCTCGTCCGGTATGAAGAATGGAAAAGGTCAAAGTTGAACTTTTTTTTTTTTTTTTTGACACGGAAATGAGTTCTTTTTATTTTTTATTGAAAGTTCATTACCAGAATACCACAAAAACGATGTCCCAGGCTAGTTAACATGGCTCCAAATACTTAACGATGCACACTCGACAAAGACTAAACATTCGCTTACTGTTGTGCTCAAGTTAGATGAGTAACATAAAGTAAAATCCATAAATGCTACATTAAGTACCTAGTTTATTTTTAAATTTTTTTCTTACTGCACATAGCCCCTTTACGACTTATGGAAAATTATCATATATTATTGGAGGCATAAGCTAAAGATTGACACCATTAATTGAAGGTTTAAAACAGGTATGTTTATTCATGCCTTAACAAACATTTGAATTTATGTCCATGTTATTTGTATTTAAATGCTACTCTTGATTAATGGCACACGAAAAGTCCTTCAAGACCTGTTAAGTTACCCTTTGTTCTTTCCCTTCCTCGAAAATAACATCTAAAGAGAGAAACGAAGCGACGAAGTTCCTTTTGATATAATTAATTCCGCTGATTCATCTTGAAAATATGACGCTGCAAATACATTTGTATCTAAGACTTGCTTTAAAGAATTAGCTCATCACAAACCTAGTTAGAAAAGACAAGTAAATACTTATGATAAGCAAGAAAACAAGTGAAATTATTCTTTGTAGGAGGATCACCTAGAAAGCAGCATTTCAGGTTTCGGTATTGTTAAAGGCTTCAATCCCCAAACGCTCGAGGTTTTCTATCAGTGGCACAGTTTCATATCAAATGTGACACGGGTTGTCTGGTATTAAACTATATTGCTGAAAGACTTTCTATCAGTAATACAGTTTCATATCAAATGTGACACGGGTTATCTAGTATTAAACTATATTGCTAAAAAACTTAAAAGCACTGACAGAAAAACGCAGTGGGTAATATTCAAATACCACAAGAAAAAACAGAGAGAAAGTGTAAAGGAAATGGGAAAGTTGTTATGAGAAAACTATGCATAAATAGATTTTAATAATTAGAATATCAGGTCATTAAAAAATAAGAAGAATATGAAAGGGTCATGGAAATAAAAAACGAAATAATTCGGAAAACTGTGTATACAATACCTACAAAGAATATCTCCATCATCAAAAGCAACAACTATAATTTTAATAATAATGGTGAAGCTGATGATTTACTAGCCGAATGTCCATCTTGACATTTCGATATTTTTCTACACCCAAAGGCGTCGCTACGCCGTCAAGTTTTAAATTCGTTCCATCAGTTATCTTCAGATTTTCGGCAAGAAATGGACCTTTGCAAAGAACTCTCCTATCTCATCTGTCTCATTTTCTAAATGAGATGCGTGTGAGCGCTTGTGACAGTGAAACGTTGTAGCCATTTGCGGAATGGTGAGCAAAAAGCTTGAATTGATCAAAGGACCTAGTAATACATGTCTCTTAGAAATACCACTTGTTCCAGCTGTCCTACAGTCCCAGTTTCAGTTGCCTCGTGTTCTGGTGTAAGGGTTTCGGGAGGAAAAAGAAGCAAGCATATCGGCGGATATCTACGAAGACCTCTCTCTCTCTCTCTCTCTCTCTCTCTCTCTCTCTCTCTCTCTCTCTCTCTCTCTCTCTCTCTCTCTCTCTCTATATATATATATATATATATATATATATATATATATATATATATATATATATATATATATATATATATATATATATGCATTATATATTATACATGTATCGTTGCTATTTAGAAATTTATTTTTTTTATATATTTACCGTACACTTTGATTCGTTTCCTTTGTTGGTTTTAAGGTATTTGAATGAAAGTGTTTGCAACCGTTTTGCAAAAAGTTTTTCATTCAAAGAATAATTTTTCAGATAAATCTGACGCATATTTTCTACTCTTTCTCAAATCTTCTCTTGTAACCTTTGCAGCTCACTGGCAACTTGCTGAACCAATTAACATTTGTCTTTTATGAAATGTTTAAAAGCGTTCTGATAGTTGTTCCTGATTATTGAAGGCTGAAAAACGTACCACATGCAAATAGAAGCTAGAAACAGAAAAGTAAATAAGAAAAATATTGTTAACAGGTAGAAATAAAAATTAATAAGCAACGAAGAAAAACATGAGGGGAATGATTAGTAATATCGTTGATATTAATTAATACCATTTCAGTATTTGATGTTGGAATACCAGCCAATAATATTTACTGTCTTTCAAGAGAAAAGATTAAAGTCATGATAAAATGTTTATAAACGTTTATAAACACCGTCCACAGACTTTAACCAAAACTTGGGCAGCTCTATGAATTCCGAGGCAGACAAAGAGAGAGAAGCAACAGAAATAATGCACTCTTGCTTCCATCAGGTGAATCTTTGTGAGAAGAAACTACCAAAGAAGTTAGTAAATAAAAAGGTATGACGAACTTTTTTCTTGGAAAATTCTATGGACAAACATTTGGTGGCAAGGCAGTGGGTCATCCTCTATCACCAGTTCTCTCAAATTTATATACGGAGTCTTTTTGAGAAGCTTTTTATTTCAAAGGTTTTTCAGATATCTGTGCCATGGTTTCGGTACGTACGTGATATTATGGCGAAATATATACATGTAAATAACCTTTTAGAGAAACTGGATGAACAAGTTCCTTCTCTCAAATTCAAAATGGAAATAGAAAAAGATGGTTGCTTGCCTATTTAGACTTTCTTACCAGACGTGAATAGTTGCAATGCACATCTAATATGTAGAGAAAAACAGCGATTAATTTAAATTATGTATGTTAATTTCAGGGCATTTTTAGACATGTTACCAGAAGTAAAAATTTCAATGTAAATTT
>JANJGK010009370.1:0-21925 GCA_039081455.1 Macrobrachium rosenbergii
AACTTCAGTGTTACGCTCGTGATAACAACAGTCTGTTGTCAGTTATTATATTATGCATTACATTTTTATTTCTTCACATTAATGTGGCCATTTTTTACCGCTTTTCAAATGTTTCTACATTAATAGTTTTGTATTTTAATGTGATGGTCATTGCCAATATCGATTATGAATTCAAAATAACCAATGGTCCTAATTATTTTCGCTTATGACCATCGTTATCTTGTCTTCGTCATAATGATAAGATCTTTGTCACTTTCATTATCACATTTTTAAAAACAATGATGATAGTAAGAGAGAGAGAAAGAGAGAGAGGAAGACTTAAATGACTCAACAAACTAGAGATTATCTCTCTCTCTCTCTCTCTCTCTCTCTCTCTCTCTCTCTCTCTCTCTCTCTCTCTGTGTCCTCTTGACGGTGGTAGGAAAAATCGGCTCACAACTCGAGGAACCTGCGTTCGTTCCCCGAACCGGGCGAGGGAAACCTGGTCAAGGTTCCTTCTTTAAAAAACCACAAGGCTTATGTTTGACTCAGTAATCGATCACATACTTGGTTGCTAGTTGACTGTTGTAGTTGCAACAGATGGCCGGGAAAGAAGAAGGGAGAACTCAGAGATATTAATATTTTAATGTATTCTCTCTCTCTCTCTCTCTCTCTCTCTCTCTCTCTCTCTCTCTCTCAGTTAATCCCGGCGTTTAGGTCACCGGAAGGATTTCGTTGGTTGGCCCATCCTGGGAGATAAAAAAAAAAAAAACGAGAATTCTATGACTTCATTCTACGGATCTCTTAAGTATTCCTGAAATACGGACTATATTTGACTGGCCGTCTTTCGAGATGTTATTTCCTAACCGCCTCTCTCTCTCTTTTTTTATTATTATTTTTTATCAGTGACACGTCGCTTCTTAAGGAGAATAGTTACGAAAAATATTCCACTGATACGTGTGTTAACAGTTTGCAGATAAAAGCGCTATCTGTATTATCGACAGAGTTTTTCTTTTTGAAAATATATCAATAGAAATTGATGGAAGTATAGATATTTTTGTGTATGCACGAGCAGGTTTGCACTCTTCGACATTATGACTTCACTGTGTTTGATTTAGAGATTATTAGAGCACGTAAGAGCGTTATAAGATCACAGAAGAGCACTTAGAGGTTATAAGTTAATATTAGAAGCATTTAGATCATACGATCACTTACCAGTATTTGTACATTATAAGGTAACAGAAGAGCATTTAGGGAACAAAAAGATCACCTCAGAGCATTCAGAGATTATAAGATCACGTGAGAGTATTTAGAGAGTATAAGTTTAACATCAGAGCATTTAGATCATACGATCACTTACCAGTATTTATACATTATAAGGTAACAGAAGAGCATTTAGGGAACGTAAGATCACATCAGAGCATTCAGAGATTATAAGATCACGTGAGGAGTATTTAGATAGTATAAGATCACATGAGAGCATTTAGATCATGAGAGCACTTAACAGTATTTAGGACATTATAAGATCACATAAGAGCATTTATAGATTATAAGATCACATAAGAGCATTTAGAGAACATAAGATCACATAAGAGCATTTAGAGAACATAAGATCACATAAGAGCATTTAGAGAACATAAGATCACATAAGAGCATTTAGAGAACATAAGATCACATAAGAGCATTTAGAGAACATAAGATCACATAAGAGCATTTTTAGAGAACATAAGATCACATAAGGAGCATTTAGGAAAACATAAGGTACAGGAGAGCACTCAGAGATTATAAGATCACATGAGAGCATTTAGAAAACATAAGATCACATGAGAGCATTTAGATCATAAGAGCACTTAACAGTATTTAGACATTATAAGATCGCATTAGAGCATTTACAGAACATAAGATACAGGAGAGCATTTAGAGATTATAGATCACATGAGGGCATTTAGATCATGAGAGCACTTAACAGTATTTAGGCATTATAAGATCACCCAGGAGCATTTAGAGATTAAAAGATCACATCAGAGCATTTAGAGGTTACAAGATCACATATATAGGAGCATCTGAATACCAGTCTCAAAGGGATTATTCTAAAAACAAAAAAAGTCGATAGTTTTTTTAACTTGAAAAAGAAGTTCGGATCCCTCTAAGCAAGACCATTGACAGGCAATTACAACACACAGTATATGTGACGCACTGGGATCAGAAGTATGTGGATAACTTCGGAGGGGTCTGGTTCGAGCGCAGTGGGTCACAGTGAGGCTGGAAATACAAGTTAGAATAAACGGTGCTGCCATATTGGTGTTTGTTCTTAGAACACGAAATGGTTACTGTGGATGTTGTGGTATAGAATGACTCAGCTACTTGCTTGACAGAACAGTGGTGTTGAAATGGATGAGTTACGAGGGTACTGCCTAGTACCATGAGTAAGACATCCTCTCTCTCTCTCTCTCTCTCTCTCTCTCTCTCTCTCTCTCTCTCTCTCTCTCTCTCTCTCTCTCTCTCAAAACGTCCGTTTTCTTTACGTAGGAGTTGCATTAGAAAGTTATTAGCTCCGTTTTTTCCCATAGCATTGTACAGTAATAATAATAATAATAATAATAATAATAATAATAATATAATACAACCTTAATATGTACAAGCCCAGAAGTGGCAAAGATTCCTTTGCAAATTTGTTATGTGCGAAGTATATCAAGAATTTTTTTTTTTTATTAACCGCTATGAGTGATTGATTATCCTTGCTCTTGATTTATGATGAAAGGTGATGCATGTCAGTTACTGCTGACAAGAAAATAACTATGATATGGGTATTATGGCATTATTGCCCGATTACCCAAAAGACCTGGGATAAGGGTATTGTGCCCGATTCCACAAAAGACCTCTGCAGAAGCCTTAGTGAGGCAGTAGACTAAAAATGTCTCATGACAGCATCGGTGGTGGTAATGACACAGCCATTTTTATTTTTATGTACCCGTTATAGTTGTTTGCTGATTAATAATTGAGCTTTGTTATATATTTACAAGATATCTCACAAAGTTGTTGATGAATTTCAGTGACATTAAAAAACAAGTAAAAAATGCGCCGAAGTCTCTTCGGTGCAGTCGAGTTTTCTGTACAGCGTATAATCAAGGCCTTTGAAAACAGATCTATCTTTCGATGGTCTTGGTATAAATGCTGTATGAACCGGCGGCCCATGAAACTTTAACCGCGGCCCGGTGGTGGCATATCCCATATCGTTGCCAGAAGCGCGATTATGGCTAACTTTAACTGAAATAAAATAAAAACTACTGCGGCTAGAGGGCTGCAATTTGGTGTGTTTAATGATTGGAGGGTGAATGATCAACATACCAATTTGCAGCCCCCTAGCCTAAGTAGTTATTTAAGATCTGAGGGCGGACAGAATAAAGTGCGGAAGGGACAGACAAAGCCGGCACAATAGTTTTCTTTTACAGAAAACTAAAAAGGCGGATACTAATGTTTGTATTATTCTAATTAATTTTGGCGTTACTGTTTAACCTACCGTTGGTGGACGGCACTGAAATATAATTCTTATTGTTACTAATACTGGTATTTCATAGTAGCTGTTACTGTTAATTTTAATTTTGCGAGTTCTTATTCACTATTATCTATCTTCCGTTTCCAGGTCATTCGTCTCCCTTGCTGGCGGCTGGAAAGCTTTTGAGTGAGGAAGAGGACGAATACTCAGATTCTTCAGGAAATAAACTTGTGGTTTTGTAAGTATTGATACCATTATGCTATGCTGCTTTAGATGATAGTAGTTGCTATTATTATTATTATTATTAAACGTTTTGCATGCTTTAAAAAAAGGGGGGCTCTTTGCTAAAGTTGGGTACTGTTGCAACCGCCATATTATAATCAGGAATGCTGAAGTTTCTTTCATTTTCAAAACATGATAGTACCTATCTCTCTCTCTCTCTCTCTCTCTCTCTCTCTCTCTCTCTCTCTCTCTCTCTATATATATATATATAATATATATATATTATATATATATATAATAAATATATTAATTTATATATATAGATATAAATATATATATATATATATATATATATATGACGACTTTATGAAAAGGTGATGTTAGAAAATCTTGCTTTGATGGGAATTGTAGTGTTGTTGTTGTTCCTGTCATTGTTGTTGTGGCTCTTGTGTTCAAAGCACCAGCAGCTGCCTGAATATATCCTTCAGCTTCAATCGCGTAATTGATGTGGCAATTGGCGTAATTGTTTACCATTGTAATTGACTTGTTATGTCCCAAATCATACGAACTAGTTGATGTAATTGTGCGCACCTCATCAATTGTCTGTGTGTATGTATATTTATAGATATATAATATAATATATATATTAATTATTTATATATATGTATATATATACATATATATGCATATATATATAAAGGGATAGACCAGCGAAATCTGAAGAGGAAAGGTAATTAATTTTAATGATGTAGCTAAGAACATTAACATAAGTACCCAAGTTACAGAAATATATATGCCATTAACGATGCTTGTAGACCGGTATGTATATGTATATATATATATATTATGTATATTATATATGTATGTGTGTATACACATACATACATACATAATAGGAAGTCAAGATGTAGTAAAATAGATTGTTAAGAACTGCAGAAATCGGAAGTGTGACGAGCGAGTAGAAGAAGAAGAAGAAGAAGAAGAAGGAAGAAGAAGAAGAAGAAGAAGAAGAAGAAGAAGAAGACTTCCAGATGCCACATGCAGTAGATGCAGTGGAAGGGGTATTGAAAAGGATGGTCCTCAATATCCTGGAAGTACGAAAGTGCTTGCAAGAATATAGTGACTGGGGCAGTGTGTGTGCGTGTGTGTATGTTAGTGTTTACATAAGGCGTGTCGACACGATTCGTATAAGCCAATGTGTACATGTATTAAACGCCTGATATATAGGTAATGTTGAAAAATATTTGTGTGATGTAATTAGTGTAAAATCCTATCCACACACTTAGGCACACAGAGAAAGAGAGAGAGAGAGAGAGAGGAGAGGAGAGAGAGAGAGAGAGAGAGAGAGAGAGAGAGAAAGGTGGGGGTGGAAGAGCTTGCGGAGTGCATGCGATGCTCTTATTGAATAATGTTCGGAAGCGACTAATTCAAGGACCGCGGTCTTTCTGGGTGATTCATTCCGTCCTTTAGGAAATTACAGGATTCAGCGGCGGGATAGGAAGGTGGGGGAACTCCCCCCCCCCCCCCCCAACTCCCCTGTCCTTCTCCATCTGTCCTCCCCTCCCGCTCTCCCCATATCCGGCCATGCTTAATTTCCTTTCATGAGAATTACACGCGTCATAATTCTTTCCTCTTTTCTCTTCAAAGATTTCGCCATTTATTCTTGCAAATGTCTTATTGTTTTTTAAGGGAATTTTTTTTATTGTTTTTAATGGGAAATTTATTCTATTTCTATTTTTTTAAGGGAAATTTTTTCTTTTTTTATTGATTTTAAGGGAAATTTATTTTTTATTTTTTAAGGAAAGTTTGTTCTTTTTTATTGTTTTTTTAAGGAAATTTGTTCTTTTTTATTGTTTTTAAGGGAAATTTGTTCGTTTTTATTGTTTTTTTAGGGGAAATTTTTCTTTTTTATTGATTTTAAGGGAAATTTAATTTATTTTATTTTTAAAGGAAGTTTGATCTTTTTTATTGTTTTTAAGGAAAATTTGTTTTCTTAATGTTTTTAAGGGAAATTTATTCTTTTTTATTGTTTTTTAGGGGAAAATTGTTCTTTTTTAAGTGTTTAAGGGAAATTTATTATTTTTTATTTTTAAGGGAATTTTTTTTATTAATTTTAAGGGAAATTTAATGTTTTTATTTTTAAGGGAAATTTGTCATTTTTTTATTGTTTTTTAAGGGAAATTTGTTCTTTCACGGTGATCGTTAGGCGTTCGTCTATTGTCAAAGCTTCGTGTGGCTCGGGTTTGGAGCCTCTGCATAAATGCTTGTATACTTATTTGTCAGTGTATTTGCAAGGCCATTCATCAGATTATATTCCCCGTTCACTGAGCAAGAGCCCGTGCTGCCACAAGGCCGTCTCAGATAATTTACGTTGTTATCTTACAGTTTTGACAACGTTAGTTTTTTCTGTAGTTTCTTCTGTATAGAAGATTACATTGAAATCGTTTAAAAGAATTTGATTACCTTTCTTTTTTTTTTTTTTTTTACCTCCATGAGTATTGTTAGAAAGGTATTCTTATCTCACGAAAGTAATAACACGTGACCAGCAATATTATTATTATTATTATTATTATTATTATTATTATTATTATTATTATTATTATTCAGAAGATGAACCTTATTCATATGGAACAAGGTCCCCCCAAAAGGGGCCATTGACTTGAAATTCAAGCTTCCAAAGAATATTATGGTGTTCATTCGAAACAAGTAGCAGAAGGTAATGGGAAATGCAGAAAGAGGAGATCAATTATTAGAAAAAAAAAACGTACAAATGAACAATTTAATAAATAAATAAATAAAAATGAAAGTAATAAATAAATAAAAATGTAAAAGGCAGATAGATGGACATGGGGCTTGCAACGTCATCCCGAATTTTGGTGCTCAGACCCTTTTAGGAGTCTGGTTAGTGTGGTAATGCTAAGTCACAATGAATCCCAAGAGGTCAGGATTGTAGTGAGCGAGCAATTAAGAGACAGAAAGTTGCATCATCGGAATACGAAGGTCCCTATGCAGACGATATGGTCCATTTTCTCAGGTTTCTTACGATGAGGACCCTTTGAAAATTAACTTGGTATCCACTTTTTTGTGATCATTAATTTTTTGTCAAAGTAGCTGATTATATTTTTCCTGATCAATTAGAGTGTTAAAGAAATTCGCTTTACGTCCCCCAAGGAAGAATATGTCACTGAAAAGGCACAGTGAGTTGTATAGTACATAATAAATAAAAAAAAAATGCTACACGGCCTCCTAAGTTTTTCCATCCAAAATAACAAACTGGAAAACAATTAACATGAATGTTACAATCTTTAAAAAAAAATCAATAAAATCATTGAAAAAAGGTCTCAGAGCCGTAAATAGTGAACGGGATAAATGACAGTGGTAAACAGGGCAAGATAAATCTCCTGCGATGGTCAGGAAGACGCGTCGAAGTCCCAGATGGGACCCAAGGTCACGGTCGTCGACCCCTAATCCTCCGATGCCACCAGGGTGCCCTCCACGGGATTAGCAGCACTCTATTGGTCATTGTACCTGCCGGCTGCCCCGTGCCTTTCCTATTGTCTGTTATCGTTTCTCTCCTGTCGTCTGATATCGTTTCTGTTATTGTTTCTTTTCTCTGGTCTGTTATCGTTTCTGTCCTATGGTCTGTTATCGTTTCTTTTCTGTCGTCTGTTATCGTTTCTTTTCTATCGTCTGTTATCGTTTCTTTCCTATCGTCTAATAGCGTTTCCTTCCTATCGTCTGTTATCGTTTCTTTTCTATCGTCTGATATCGTTTCTTTCCTATCGTCTGTTATCGTTTCTTTCCTCTTGTCAGTTATCGTTTCTTTCCTATGGTCTGTTATCTTTTCTTTCCTATCGTCTGTTATCGTTTTTTCCTATCGTCTGATATAGTTGCTTTCCTCTTGTCTGTTATCGTTTTTTCCCATCGTCTGATATCGTTTCTTTCCTCTTGTCTGTTATCGTTTCTTTCCTGTTGTCAGTTATCGTTTCTTTCCTCTTGTCTGTTATCGTTTTTTCCCCATCGTCTGATATCGTTTCTTTCCTCTTGTCTGTTATCGTTTCTTTCCTGTTGTCAGTTATCGTTTCTTTCCTCTTGTCTGTTATCGTTTTTTTCCCATCGTCTGATATCGTTTCTTTCCTCTTGTCTGTTATCGTTTCTTTCCTGTTGTCAGTTATCGTTTCTTTCCTATCGTCTGTTATCGTTTCTTTCCTCTTGTCTGTTATCGTTTCTTTCCTATCGTCAGTCATTGATTCTTTCCTCTTGTCTGTTATCATTCCTTTCCTCTTGTCTGTTATCGTTCCTTTCCTCTTGTCTGTTATCGTTACTTTCCTCTTGTCTGTTATCGTTCCTTTCCTCTTGTCTGTTATCGTTTCTTTCCTCTTGTCAGTCATCGATTCTTTCCTCTTGTCTGTTATCGTTCCTTTCCTCTTGTCTGTTATCGTTATTTTCCTATCGTCTGTTATCGTTTCTTTCCTCTTGTCTGTTATCGTTTCTTTCCTATCGTCAGTCATCGTTTCTTTCATCTTGTCTGTTATCGTTTCTTTCCTATCGTCAGTCATCGTTTCTTTCCTCTTGTCTGTTATCGTTTCTTTCCTATCGTCAGTCATGGTTTCTTTCCTCTTGTCTGTTATCGTTTCTTTCCTATCGTCAGTCATCGTTTCTTTCATCTTGTCTGTTATCGTTTCTTTCCTATCGTCAGTCATCGTTTCTTTCCTCTTGTCTGTTATCGTTTCTTTCCTATCGTCAGTCATCGTTTCTTTCCTCTTGTCTGTTATCGTTTCTTTCCTGTCGTCAGTTACTGTTTCTTTCCTCTTGTCTGTCATAGTTTCTTTCCTATCGTCTGTTATCGTTTCTGTCTTATCGTCTGTCATCGTTTTTGTCCTCTTGTCTGTTATCGTTTGTGTTATTAGAACGGTTGTTTTGTTTGTTTGTTTCACGTTTGCGCGTTTGTTTCTTCATAAGTAGAACTTGCTGAATATTGGTATCATCGGAGAATCACGTCGTAATCAAGTGGTTTGGTTTAGAAATTCATTTCTCGGTATAATGTGGTTCGGATTCCACAATAAGCTTTAGGTCCCGGTGCTAGGTAACCAGTTGGTTCATAGCCACGTAAAATAAGTCTAATCCTTCGGGCCAGCCCTAGGAGAGCTGTTAGTCAGCTCAGTGGTCTGGTTAAACTAAGGTATGCGTAACTTAGACAAATGAGAAATTTCTTGTATAATAAGGCGGAATGCTTACTTGTATATAAAAAAAAGGGTATAAAATACTTTAGGCTAAAGTGTTTTATGGATCACAATCTTTAGGAGGATTATGAAAATAAGCATAAAAGAGCTGACATAAATGGTAAAAACAGCTGACAGAAATGGTAACATTAGAGGAACGATGGAAAACATTTTACATTGTAAGGTGTACGTAACGGCATGCCGATGGAATTCTTTGCGAAAGAGTTTTTGCATTTGAAGAATGAGTGACAGCAAGTACTGTAGTATTTCACTTCAATCTCATCATATTCAAGGAAAAGTGATGACCTTCTGTGATAAATTGTTATCTGCACGCATGTTTGTTCACACATATTTCTATTTAAGTGACAAAGAACAGGAAAACAGCGTCGATATTTCCAATAAAACCGAAGCCTTTACTTCGACGAAGTGTTCGGGCATTTGTGTGTACGAGAGAGAGAGAGAGAGAGAGAGAGAGAGAGAGAGAGAGAGAGAGAGAGAGAGAGAGAGAGAGATTGGTACAACTTTTGTAGTTGATGGCCCACCGGACATTTTTATTCCGCTGACCAAAATTGGAACCCTCCACCACCCTCCCCTAAAAAAAAAAAAAAAAAAAAAAAAAAAAGAGGAAATAGAATAACGAGAGGGTCGCAATTGACACAGAGCTGGTAAATTTGCGGAGTGGTTTGCTTTTCCTTGTTTCGTATTCCAGCAGTTAATTCCCCTAAAGGTTAATGGCCACATTGGGTGTGTGAATGAGATTAAAAGGTGAGGATGAACATTTACACTTTTAATTTGGTTTCAGGACACGAGTTCTGAAGCTTTTGTGTGTGTTGTTTTATAGCCATGGATTATTAATTTGCTGTTGTTGGCTTTTCAATTGCAGTTTTTCTATTATTATTATTATTTGCTGTCGATTATTTTTTTTTTTATTTTTTATATTATTTGTGTTGATGTTTAATCAATATTTAGATGTGGAGCAGTTTGGGAGACGAGGAGCACAAATTGCAGTAAACTGTAACGCTGGATTAGAAGCTGTAATCGAAAAAAAATATGCCAGTTACGTGTTAATGGAGCTGGGGAAAATAGCAAAACGAAGAATGGAATAGAATATTGAATTTAGGCCAAAGTCCAACCACTGGGATCTATGAGGTCATTCAGTCATTCAGCGCTGAAGAAGAAATTGAGAGTAAAAATGTCTGAAAGGTGTAACAGGAGGAAAACCTCAAAGCAGTTGCACTATGTTAGGATAGGGTGGAAAGTAAGATCGAAGAGAGAATATGAATGGAGGTACAGTAAAAGAAATGAAAGGGATTGCAGCTAGGGGCCGAAGGGGCGTTGTAAAGAACCTCAAAATAATGCCTACAGTGCACCGCATGAAGTGCACCTCCGGCACTACCCCCTGCGAGGATTGGTCGAGATAAAAATGCAGTCATTCAGCTTTTTTTTTTTTTTTAATGGCCTTTCATGTAATTTCCATAAAGATCAAGCAACAACGCTCTCGGTAATCGCAACTAAGATGTGAAGGTTAAAACTTGATCAGTGTAGATGAAGTGACCAAATTAGTCTCAGGCCCATGTCAGAGTTTGCCTTGGTAATCGCAGCGTAGATTTCCTATAGGAATCCCATTGAGAGTTAAAGGCAAATCCAAGCTAAACATGATCCGATTAAGGGTGATTATGTACATTTTCATTTCAAAAAGTTTAGTTTTAATGTTGTTAATAAAATTTGATATTAAAGTGTTAGGTATACTCTGTATTTATGTATATTTCCTTGTATGTAAGCAGAAATATATCATTCTTCGTTGTCCTCTACGTGATTGTCTATTTACCTTTCCAAAATTCTCCCAGAGATTTTGCGATCTAGCGAATCCCTGCTTATACATACATAATCTATATTTTATTTGTTTGTTTATTCATACGTTTATATATAATTGTTTGAATTTACCTTCACACGCAAAATAATATTGATGCAATACACTACGAACACTTGTAATTTATATAAGCTCCTGTCATTTATATTAAATATATATTTATTTCTACCATGCTATTGGGATTTTCTGTTTACTTCATTCCACCATTGTTGTGCATTTATCTGTGGCCCGTGATTGGCTCTGCGCCTCCCGTCTTTCAGTTCCAGCCCTCAGCGCTTTCTATTTATTTACTTGCTGTTTGTTTTCTGCATTTTGCAGAATTAAATAACCCACTCTTAGCCTTCCGATCGATGTCCCCATGAATATTCAATCCGGGATCCGCAACCAGTTGGAATGACATAACAGCATTGGAAATCATTGGGGGGTTATCTGGATTCACCCCCACCCCCTCCCCCCCTAACCTCCTTCCACGCGACTGGGAACAATATCTTTTGAAATAAAACTGCAATGTGTTCCTATTCTCAAAAGATGCCTTTGTTTTATTTTTGAATGTGTTTATGGTTTTTCAGAGGGAGCAAAGTCTTTTTAAAACAATAAGAGCATATCGTGCGCAGTGAGGTTCTTTTAAATATGATCTGGATTTGACGGTACAGCATCACAGTTATGACTTCCTAACTACGTCTACATTTATGTTGTGTGTATTCTTAAGCTGTTTTGGTTTAAAACTTCATTTCTTTAGGTTTTATGACACTGAATGAAAGAATGATACATTTTAGTGGATCTCAAAAAACTTGAATTTTTTACAAAAACACCAAACCTGTATGGGAGAGCGTTTTGCACAAGTAGGATTGAAATCGTGTCTCTCCATTAAAGTAACCGAGTTGGAATAATGAGAATTAGGATGTATTCATTGTTGTTACTGCTATCCGTTGTTTTTGTACTATCGTAGTGGCGCTTCGTGTGATACACAAGTCCGGGAAATGGCGAGCAAGTGTTGAGCGACTTCGTCAACGCCACTTGTTTTGTGTCGATGAATACGCAGCGATAACAAGGAAGTGACGCCGCCAGTTACCCATCCCGGAAATAAAAGCATGAATCACCCGACAGGCTTTTCGTTACGTAACAAGCAGCTTCTTGTTATCCGTCACCTTTTGTCATAAACTTGTGGCGTGCCGAAAGAAGGATGAGCATCTTTCAACGTCACACCTTAAAAGAAAAAAAAAAATAATAAATCTCCTGCCGAGTAACGTGACAGACCTACCAGTTCGTATGTCGGGTGGGCTGTTAATACTACTCCTGTTACCTTGAAAATGACCCTTCTAGATGCAGTGTCATCAAGTATTGCATGTTGCTAGACGGGGTCCCAAGCAGTGCCGTGCGAAAACAAACTCTATCCATTGCGAACAAAAGGCTTTCTCAGCATAAGGTACTGCAAGAGAGGAACCTCCGCACGCAGGCTGTCTGGAAAACGACCCGTAAGTAATGGTGAGCTTAGATCGAAAATCGCCAGTCATATCCCTTTAATCGCTGAAGGGTAAGATATGGCAACACTCTTCAAATCCTTGTTTTTCAACATTAGAGCGGAGTTTTAACAAAGTTACTTGTAGGGAATCTTATGATCGTATCATAGTTCGAGGGAACAGTTTGGGGATTCTGGTTTATAGTTCTTGTGTGTCCTCGAGGCATAATAGTAATGTTAAACGCTGACATTTATTATTTATTGAATAATGATTAATTCATCATAGGAAAGTTGTATCCATTACAAATCATGTAACTCTTCAACGCAAACCAAAAGGTATCAAGCGTAAGTTCGGATATTAAGTAAAGAAGCATAACTCCAGAGGAAACGAATGGTTTTTGGAATGAAGGAAATGGAAATCAATATAGCTGGGTTGGTGGAAACGGTTGGATGATGTAAAAACTAAGTCAAGTGAGCGGTGCGGCGGGGATATTGGCGCGATGTTGGAGGGCCAAGTTTACGCGGGAATCTTATACCAGACTCGCGCCGCGGCCCACACTTCAGTCTAGCCAAGGTACATCCTTTGTCCCACTGCCCTTCTTACCAATTATAACCCATCCCTTTAACTTTGGGATATTTTAAAGTTTCCATGGTATGTGTACGTCATCATTGCAACCGCAAGTAACGCGATTTACTCCCTAACGTGCACGTCGTGCAGCTTACGGCATTGAAACGATGTTATTAATGCCTTTTATTGATGACTGGTAACACTGTCCCGCCATGACGGGAACGTTGAGTTGCCAAGTCGCTGGGTGCTGGAGGGCTAATTTTGGTTGGATATCACTACCCAATTCTTAGTAGAGAGGACCTTCCGACAATGGCCTTCAGTGTCTTCGTTTGGTGGGGGTGAGTGGGTGGGGGGTAAATTGTCTTTTCTAATGGGGTTGACGGGAACCTTCGCTTCTCATTGTCAAAAAGAATTAGACATTCACATATCGCTTTGCTTAATTTAGAATTAATTCTAATTTGTCGTAACTGTTGCATTCCTGACTGTTGACGGGGAAAAACTGAGGACCTTTAGAGGTACTTGATACCACCATGGGAGTCGAGTTGAATTAAAATCTATTTTAATTGTAGAATAAGATTGATCATTTGGTTTCCCTGAAATATTTTGTAGGAGTACTCAGTTGAATGTTTTTTACTGATGCTAATTGCTCTTGGAAATGCATTTGGAACGTATCGATATTACTTCCTTAGCTGAAGCTTTGAATGGCGATTGGGAAAGGAACAGTAGCTGAGTAGCTGTCTGGAAGGGTTGAGTCCCCGGTTTTGTTCTGCGCTCGAAGATGTAGATTTCCATGGAAAGGCCGGTGTTAGGAATCGGGCAATATTTTCCCGCCAATACTTGGGGTCCCGCGCACCCACAACCTATTGTTGCCAGAGGTTTGGGGGCTAGTAGGAAAAAAAGGAGAGATCAACGTTTTAGATATTTTTCCCCTTATTGTTATTACAGCATTTCCCCGCAACTGTTGCAACAATGTAACGGATGGGAGTTTAATATCATTGTTATTGCATATTGACGTCTGCGATGGCAATTGTTTAATTGAGTTGAAATTGTTGGTGATTATTGTGAACCAAGTAACGGGTGTTCCTTCTTACATAAGCCCCACAAAGAGTAATATGCATGGAACTCTTGACAACTAGCGTGCCAGGGCCTTCTTAGTACTTTTCTTTTATGCCATTTGATATCTATTAAAAACGCCAGTGACAGCCTAGATCTTACAGCCATAACAAAACATCTTGTGAAGGTAGCAACTCGAGTTGTTGAGGACCTCATTTTCTTCAATGCGGTGACTTGTTTTTCCACCTGTAAGGCATTTAGCTACTTTATTTCGTCAAGAGTACATTGTGCCTAGGAAGACAAAGGTTCGGTAGCTACCGAGGTGCTTTTTATCCCTTAAGCGTTAACATATGGCTTTTGTCTGGAAGCGCTTTATCTACCGCCAGATCTCCCTATTACGAGCGATGTCGCCCGTTACCTGATAAAGCTCAAGTCCTCGCTGGTATTTGGGTCCTGAGTTATCGTTACTGAATGTGATACGATAAGCTGCCTGTACCTCCATAACTCACGCCGGTAATTATCGTTTATTTGTGGCGAAGAAACGAAGATTAGCGAAAAGACGGGTGTGTGAGCTGAGCGAGGGAGTGACCGCAGAGAGAGAGAGAGAGAGAGAGAGAGAGAGAGAGAGAGAGAGACGTGCCGCGATCTGGTACACAAGGGCAGACGACTACCGACCTTAGAGCCACGGGGTGTTGCGCCGAGAGAAAGAGAGTGGTGATACCATATTAATGGCAAGTACGCTTAATCACACATGCCGGTTTTTATTTTGCATTTCTTTGTCGTTTCCTGCCTGCGGATATTCAGTGGCATTTCGCATTAAATTGAACTCCTACGATATAACTTTCAGATGACCGCTTGGGCGCAATATAAAGCAGTATGTGGAAACATCGTTGTATGGATGGATGTCAGTTGGAGGTTTTTTCTCTGCGTCTTTATAATAAACTCCAAAAAGGAAATAGCTCCCAGTAATCACCGTAGGCGCTGGCCGCTCTTCAGGGGATGGGAAGATGCGCCTCCTTTCTTTTTATAGTTATCTCTTCGTCTTTTCCATTGTCGCTTTCTTGCGTTTCTTCGTTGGACCGTTCGAAGTTTTGGTCTTGGATTGTATAACTAGATTGAACTTACGCTTTGGGGGAGCTACTTATAATTGTGGCTATTACAATTACATATGTATCTGGTAAAAAGTGACCAGAAGATTCTACATTATATATATATATATATATATATATATATGTTCATCATATGCACGCCCACTTTACCGGTAGATTAACATTACAGCGCTATTAAGGGAGTCAGAATATCGTTAACTGACCTTTTTTTTTTATTTGGGCAGATTAGTGTGTCTGCTGTCTGGCTCTGTGCTTCCATCAAACGACGAGGGGTTGAGGCTTATCTAAGTACCCTGTGATCGATTTGAGTAGATAATTGAGCGTGTTCTTTCACGGTGCTAGACGTACGCACACACACACTATATATATATATATATATATACACATATATATACATATATATATATATATATATATATATGTGTGTGTGTATTGTTTGTATGTGAAGTATACATTTCCCAAAAAGTAAGTCGTTACACACACACACACACAGGGAGAGAGAGCTATCTGTGTATAAATGTTTGGACATTCAGTGAAACCGTTGTTTGAAAAAGTGAAGAGCGGATATCAAAAATTAAAAAGTTTCATCGTTAGCCCGCGAAGCTGAGCCATTTTCAGTGTGGCTTTACTTTGTGTGTGTGTGTGTATGTGTGAATGAATGTGTGTGTGTGTGTACATGTGTTTGTGGGGTCAGTAGCCTAAGTAAGGGCTCTGCAGGCTGACACTACAACCTGTGATGGGAGGGTTGGGGGGCGGGGGAGGAAGGGGTGTCAGTAATCCCCTACCACACTAACAAACCTCTGTTCGACAATCTCTTGGTCGCCGATGCCCTACGCAACTTTATACGCATCTAAATAAATCTTTCTTTTATGCGCGAGAGCTTTGTCTGTGTCTTTAATACGAGTGCACAAGAGCCGGGCCCCTTCCTCTCTCTCTCTCTCTCTCTCTCTCTCATATGCACAAGAGGTTTGTGTGTCTGTCTTTAAAACGTATGTGCGCGAGTTAAGTATTATCTTGTTTACATGCGTGTGTACAACAGCTTTCTCTCTCTTTCATGACAAACACACACCTGCACTCATGTTGTCATACGCAACCAGAATCTACTTTCGTAATTGGTACTGTGCCAGTTGTACCTAATACTCCAAAAGATTCTAATTAAAAATCCTATATAAAAAATACATATAGCTGATTTAAGGTCATTGTATCGAACACAGAACACTTGGCAATAAGATCTCCAAGGCCTTGCCTATCATGTTACAGTGTATTTCCTTTCCCTGATCTGACGCAGAGTTTTACCAACTTACAAACTTCGGTCTCTTATCATGAATGCGCCTATTTTGACACACCTATATGTGGCAGATGTAGTCCTTCCTTCGGAGTTTCACACCCTCCAATTTTTTTCTTTAATGCAGAGACCATTCCCTCGGCCCCCCCCCCCCCTCCTCCTCGCCCCCCTAAGCCTAACACCACCCTCGCTTCTTGAACCACGGGGCCGACGGGGGTTGGGGAGAGAGAATGGATTGGGGTGGGGTTGTAAACGGGAAGCGCCTTTAAGGGGGTGGGGTGTGTGAGGGCGGCCTCCCGGTACACATATCCTTACTGATATTGAGTACAGTTTCTGGGGGGTTGGGGGGGGGGTAATGTGAGAGGTATGTTCACTATCGTATGTTAACGACGCCTCGTCATTGTTGTTGCGCATACACGAAACAGCTCAACGTTATGAGACGCTTCGTCATTTCGTGTAAATCTTGTAAGAAAAGTTAAATGCACGTGTATTGCTGTACGTGCGTAGTGAGGGTGCGGTGTAAGTTTCGTCATACCGGGTGAATCATATGGTGATGAGACACTTTCTTTTACACTACTTTCGCCCGGCCGGTTCTTTCATTGCATGCCACGACGCATACACGCTCATCCATCTCTTCTTTGGTCGAATCACTCCCTTTTCCGCCATGCAAAGGTAAAACAAAATAAAACTGTCGTATAATGAGATGCGGGAAGAACTCTCGACGAAGTTTACTTGTCTGGAGACATAAATATCAATAGAATAGAGGTTATAATTGTCACCATTTGTCATTTCCTGAACTCATCCACGAGGGCTATGATGTCGGATGGCGAAAATATGCACTGGATATTTATTTTTCGACAATGCAGCGGGAGTTTGGTTTCTTTTGGCATTCCGAATAGTTAGATATTACTTAGAGGACTCGTCTTCAAGTTTTCATAAATATAGAATGCATAGAAAGCGGTTAATAAAAATAAGATGTTGGATATGGCAACAGCAAATTCTGCCACTCGACATCTTCGGACGTAGCGAGCGAGCAACACAAGAATTTTTGCGCAATGTCGCTGAATTTTCCTGGCAAATAGGTAAGTGATCGTCTGCAGTAAATGCATACGAACGATCAAGTTGGAATAGTCTTCTTCTGGCTGTATTTGTTTAGGCTTGATGGCTAAAGAGCTTAAATGCAATGGTTTCACACAGAAACCAAATAAACAAATGGAGTCATAATGGCATCAGGACGATGCTCTAACGGGGTTTTAAGCTTTGATGCTTCAAACGCCTTTTAATGAAATGGTTAAATCACTTCAAAAAATTTTAAAAGCCTAGCTGATGCAACAATTAAGCGTTTGTTTTTCATGAGTTGTGATTTCTGGAAGGTGATTGATGCTTAATTAGTAAGAATGAAGAGGCGGTGGGTTTTCTCCCCTGCAGGTGGGGGCTGTAGAGGCGAAATTCCCAAGTCTCTCGGCTCTTACTCGTAACCTCGATACTTGGAATCCTTTCCGGAACCTAGTGTTATTGAGTTTCTTGGACGCTCATTCTCCTCAGCAAGAACGAGCATTTTCTGAGATGTCGTCCAGAATCGCTCATAGATACCAAATAAACAATTACCTCTGGATTTACAGAAGTAGGGTTTGGACACACGATGTCGGTGAGGGGGAGGGAAGAGACAGAGGTTACAAGGTCTTGCTTTTTTTTCTCTCTTTCTCTCTCTTACCCGGGCAAAGCAAGGCGGTTGGGGTGACCGGTTAGTCGATTTCTGGGGGATGAGTGTTGCCACAATTGTCGGTATTAATCACTTTTCGTAATTCCCGCGAGTTATCGCAAAATATTTCTGCGTGGGATTGCAGGCGAGTGCTTTGACAGTCCGCGTGCATACTTATTTCCCAAAATCAAATCTGCCTTGTGGCGGAAACGTAAATAATCGAAAAGTAAATTTCACCTTCTGTGATGTACCCTAACGACGTGTGTTCGTACGTCGGTGTGAGAGTTTGCTTGGTGAGTTTGGGGTTATACAGACTTATTCGTTCAGTCAGCAGTCTTGTAGTGGTTCAGTGTGGTGCTCGTGTTGTGGGATTTTGTGTGAAGTGCCAAGGACGCCTTCGTTTTAAAAACCACGCGTGACTTTAAGTGGTTGAATTTTATTGGTCTTAGTTTGCCGATCACGTGCTGTGTTTTCAATACACGTATGAAGTATTTTGGAGCTATTTGAATTGCCCTTTTGGTAAGTTCTACACCACATGAATGTGATGTGGAAAGTGTAGTTTAACAGATTAGGTTATAGATTTCGACTTTTCAATTTAGGTGGAAAGGAGATTGTGTAAACATACTACTGAAGGTCAATAATAGTGCACAAATGGTTTGACATGGCGTCTCTAGGAAAAATTGAATTTCTGTATTAACCCAGGTTGTTTACCTTTTTTAAAACCAAGGCTTCTGTTCTACGTTAAGGTGGATTAATGGGCCTGCATTTCCCAGGGACCCATTTATTGTTCGTGTTTATTTCAGTAGAAAGTGAACCCCCTTAGGTAAGCTAGTCCATCATTATAATAGGCCTGGTAGGCCTGTGCTCTATCGTGAATATGTATGCTACTTTGAGAACTAATTCCATTGCATAGTTTGGTTTATTGTTTCCATACCACTCGCACGCAGTTTCAGACCTAACCACAGTGATATGACAAGTGTTATTGGTAGCTTGACCAAACATGATACTGCTTAAAGGTTATGAGATAGATTAGGGTAATTGAGCTTTGAAGTTGTTGCTTTCAAGCATATGCAATTAGCCTACAGGCATATTGGATCGTATGACGTAAGGAAATACTTGATGACTTGAGGCCGAGGAAAGGATATTTATATTGCTCGAAAGTAGCAGTTGTTTTGGGGAAGGAAAGTAACACTTGAAAGAAGCGTGCGGGGGCGGGGAAAGAGAGAGAGAGAGAGAGAGAGAGAGAGAGAGAGACTGTTGGGGGAGTAGGGAGAAGTCGAGTGAAGCTGTAATAAACCAGCAAACGCATCACTTGTCTCTTACGCCTCCCCCCCCCCCTCCCTCCCCTGAGACCCCCCCTACCCCGCTGCTCCGAAATCTCCGGGGACGCAAATAGTTTCAATATTCTTAGGCTCTCAAATGTCATCATTTGACATTTTTCAGAATACGCAGTGCATTATAATCTTCTATGTCGGTTTATGCAATTTCCATTGACGAAGGGCAGTCTTCAAGGTAATAACTAAAATGTTGTAATCACGCGTTGGTAACACCAGTAGTTGCGTATATCACTGTGGAAGGGTGTTGCCATATTGAGATAGTGGTGGTGAATTTTTTTTTATTTGTGCATATTATCATAGTTACATTAAAGTTGGTGCGTTCGTGTTATTCTTTGATTGCATTGTCATTCACGGTGTATCGATATTGAAATTAGATTGGTATATTGTAATTGTACTTGATGTTCTATTTAGGTAGTCAACAGTTACGCTAGTATACGTTAATTTTTTAAATGTTAAATGGTCGTTTCGTACAAACTTGTACGATTAGACAAAGCTACTCAGAGTGTACCCGAGTTCTCGGAACTTATCGTATACGTCTTTTATCCCTTTTGGTTATGTAAAAGGCTGGGGGAAAGGAGTGTACTAAGTATGGTCGAATGGCATTTGGTTGTTTGTTCTTTTTCTTGGAATAGTGGTTATTGAAGAAGTTGCATAGGCCAAAGGATATACTGCGGCGTTTTAATTTAAGTAAGCTTGATTATACGAGACGCTTTCAAATATATATATATATATATTTTTTACTCAAGCGCTGTCCAGATCTATATAAATAGTACCTTATGTTGAACGAGGTTGTATTCTATGTATCAGTTGCAGATCTTCCAAACAGGTTACGTAAAGTTAGGGCAAAAATGACCAATGACGACGGTGAATCGTTGCTTATATTTATTTTTATTAATCAGTCAAACTGTCAAGACCTGTAGTTTCAAAAGCCTTGCCAACATTACAGTGAGTTTGCGTGACACATTAGATGGAAATCAGTCGTTCTTGCATGTATGCAGAGGGCGATGTATATATATAGTAAGTAAAAATTTTTACCCACACATCTTTCCCAGCATTTAATACCAACAATTTGGGTATTGAAGTCTATATGATGACTTACTGACTATGGTTTCACTCCAAAGTTTTGTATGCAAGATTTCGTTTCCAGTTTCAATTATTCAAGTCGTTTTCTTTACATTAAACTGGATTTATGGAAATTCCGAGCCTTTATTTCCTCCCAGTAATAATTCGGTAACTATTTTTTTTCTGGTGATTTTAAGTCGGAAATGGAAATGCCTTGATAGTGTAACCAACTGCGCGAAGACTAGAAAAAAATTCCTTTCACAAGCCACTGGCGCTGTTGTTATTAAGGCGATAGGAAATCCGCTCTCCCACGGTTTTTGTGCTCATTGACGCAAGAGGTCTTTCGTGGTGCAATGGTTACCGTTTCGGATAGTGCTCCGTTTGGAGCTTTGTGGAAGGGATATGGCTTTCTTGGCCTCCACATTCGAGAGGAGGATTGTTGGGAGTTGCTTTGTTATCGTTTTCCCCATTCTTTGAAGTTTGTCACTGTTACTGTTAATTAACCTCGCGTTAGCAGTATTGTTTTCGTGTTGGCCATTTCATTGCTGCTTCGACGCACGCATTGTAGCTCAGCTAAATTATCGGGAATTACAGACTGCAATAGTGCGAATACAAAAACAAACTTTACCGTCAATTTATTCACGATTGGAGATTGATGTGGAAGATCCGTTTCAGAATGCCCTCATTTCATCATGTTGGATAATGGACAAATGATTGTAATGGTTAAAGACAGTAATTTTCAAAATAGTAAGAACCACCCTTTCAAGGTCCGAAGTGTTGAATAAGAAAATCTGGTGTGCTTGCAAGCGCTCCAGCATGACAAGTCAGGCAACTCGGCGGTGGAGGGTTCACGGTGGCTTTTGGGCGTCCTTGAACGAGACGAAGGGACATCGTAGTGCAAAGGTCATACGGTTTCAATTTTTCCCCTTTTACAGTTGACGCAGCTCCAGCAACCGTAACAATGCTATGCATTCCTCTCTCTCTCTCTCGCTCTCTCTGCATGGTTAAACCCCACTTTCCCCATATTTTACCGACACGATATCCATAGTTTTGGAAGTTGTCAGTAAATCAAGCGTGATGTCATTTGTGGGAATAGTTTTCTCTGCAATAGTTTGCGAACTCTAGCTGCTGGTACGTTTTATTTAATGACATTTTCTCACACCGTTGAGTTTGTGCATATATATATATATATATATTATATAATATATATATATATATATATATTATATATTATATATACATATAATGGATAAACAGACCTTAAAATTTTTAACTTGTTTGTGCGTGCGTGGTAGCTAATTTTTCCAATAGAGGCAGTGTCCATTAAAAAAAAAAAAGACAAATTCAGGTTACAGGGCGTCAGATGGCATAATATATTTCAAAACCACTAATCTATGAATGACAATGTAGAATGACGCGCCAAAGCTAAGTTCAAATCTTTTGTCCAGCGAGATGGCAGCTTTCTTGTAATCGCCTGTGACGTCAGAGGTAACTGGTGGCTCAATAGTCTCGGCTTTAAATCTTTGCTGGTAGCGATTTGAACGATGCTGTGCTCGTCATG
>JANJGK010009371.1:0-21917 GCA_039081455.1 Macrobrachium rosenbergii
TATACGATGCAAGATTATTTGTTAAAGCTAAAAGTAAAATTTTATTGCAATGAACACAGCAGTTTAAACTCATGTAATTGCTGAAAAACAAGAGAGAGAGTGAGAGAGAGAGGAGAGAGAGAGAGAGAGAGAGAGAGAAAGAGAGAGAGAGAGAGAGAGATAGTCCTCCAATAAGTCCTTGTTATGTACCTTTGTGAAGGATCATTGTTCCAGGAAGGTCCAGAGCAGTTAGCCGCCTCCCCCCCCCACCCCACGCCTTCACCCTCCCTTAATCCTTCAGCAACACGTCCTTTTAAACTAATAAAAGGAAACTAGAGCAACTGCACTGCTTCTTCTGTCTCTCTCTCTCTCTCTCTCTCTCTCTCTCTCTCTCTCTCTCTCTCTCTCTCTCCCCCAAAATCTATAACGAGCTTCAGTGTCAAAACAAGAAGGAAAACAGTGAATAACCAGCCAGCGAAAATAACCTCACTTGAACACTTAGGCCATTGGCCTGTTACCAGGCTCCCCTGGCTGCAAAAAAGTTTTTCACGAGAAAATGGTTCATTTAGAAGCCAGAGCCATTATTCAGTCCTCATACATTCAGAATAGCCTTCCCTGTTACATCCACGATGGTAGTTCTGCTGCCCCTATCGTTGAACTCTATACGGACAGAACAGAACCAGTCGCCCATCACAGAAAGAGAACTTTGGATACCAGGAAGTCAGCGAGTGGGAAAACTTGAGAGAAAGTCTAACAGTATCACGTAGGAGGCATGGGATTAAAATACACTCACGACCAGAAGGTTAAATTAGAGAAGACAAGAAAGGTTGTCCCAGGGTCAATCGGGGTCAAAGAAGGTTGAATGAAGAGCAAAATAAGCCAACGGAAGAATTGTGACCTCATGACCAAAGGCTCATTTCAGGTCACAATATATACAAAGTGACAGAGTGGGTTCTAAGAATTCACCTTTCTTGCTGGCCAATAAAAAATTCACATAATAATACCTCAAAGAATTGGCAGAAGCAAGTCAATGCAATGTATGAATTATGGATTTCTGGAAGCAAAGCCATAAGTACTACTTATTATTCAAGTAGTATTCTGACATATTTCCTAAAGCTCTTGGATATTCCATAGGCCTAAACCTTCATGGGAGACTACACAGCAAATATACTCTTTGGCAAACAACCACTGAATCTAGCTAAGTCATTTCAATAGCCCAGTCCAGAAAACCTCAGTCATTTATATATAGAACACAAAAAGCATTTTATCTGAACTGCAATTATCGTTTCATTTAAACAAACCTTCTCAACTTAGATAAGAAAACCAAGGCTTGCCATACCCATAAAATATCAACGCCTGAGTACTAGTAGTAAATAGTAGTAAATCTGACCAGTAGTAGTAGAAGTAGAAGTAGTACAGTAAATCATAGTAAATATGAGTAATAATACGTAGTAAATCGTAGTGAATCTGCCCATGAAATTTGGAAATAATGAATGACGGTACCTTGGCCATGAATGAAAGCGTCTGCGTCACTCAATGACGCAATATCACTTCTTCTTTCTTTCATTGACTGAGAGAATTCATCAACTGTAGAGGGAAAACAGAAGTTGGAAGGATAAAGAGGAAGAATTAGAGGCCCATCACCCAAAGGCGCCATCCAATAGGACCTGCAATGATAATGAGTCCTTTATTCATTTTCCTGATCAATGGTGATGTCTGAGGGGCCACAATGAAATTAGATATTAACTCATCATAATCAATTGGGGGGAGGGGGGGTGTTGGGGTTTGGGGGCGGCGGGAGTGGGAAGGAGGGAGAAGAGGGAGTTGATCTGATGCCCTGTCAACCACTAACCGAATTCATTAAATATGATTATACGATCTCTCTCTCCCTCTCTCTCTCTCTCTCTCTCTCTCTCTCTCTCTCTCTCTCTCTCTCTCTCTCTCTTCTCTTTCTCTCTCTCTCTCTCTCTCTCAAGTGATGTAATCTTCGGACAAACAACGCCCAAGAGCACATGAATAACAGAGAATTCTCTCTCTCTCTCTCTCTCTCGCTCTCTCTCTCTCCTCATTAATCCCTCTCGGATTGTTTACCCGAGGGCGTCTGCGTGGAAATGAAGGCACGAGACATTCCAGAGATTGGTCTCCTTTCGCTGTTAGGATTCGGGATTCAATCTTGGATACGTTTCGACGAGCCGAGGAGGGATATTAGTAGAGAGAGAGAGAGAGAGAGAGAGAGAGAGAGAGAGAGAGAGAGAGAGAGAGAGAGAGAGAGAGCGAGCGCCAAATCCTTCTCTATCTCGGCCAAGGCGGTTTTAGGAAGATCAGAATCGGAATGAAAGCTAAAGACTTCTGTTTCAAGCTTAATATGATTCCTGAGTTCCAACATGATTTTTTTATTTCCTTAAGACTGACGATGAATGCACTGGAGGATATTCTCTTGACTTCTTCGTCCTGACTTACAAATTCCTAGAATTGGATAACTGAACTGAAGGAAGACATTAATGATTAATTATTCCGAAAATGAAGAGAGAGTGAGAGAGAGGAGAGAGAGAGAGAGAGAGAGAAGAGAGAGAGAGAGAGAGAGAGAGAGATTCCCACAGGCTGTATGGAGTAACATGAGGACCACTTGGAAGAACTGCTACATAAACCTTGTTTTTGACTGATGACCAGAACCTTTCCATATCTACTGGAAGTGGAGTTTTCATTGCGGTTGATAGATACCACTATTGGATCACTTTTCTTCCCCTCATTCTTTCACAGTCTTTTATACCACCTAGGTCATAAATATCAAAGACATCAATTCGTTTGCAAGTGGCTGACATACAAGAAAATATTTTCCGCAAGTGAGCTGCCATATCACCAAATGTTTCAGCTTCAACTGTGTCACTGATAATTTTCTAGCAAATGCCATGAAATCAAAGACAATAGCTGTAGGTTGAGTAGTGCCTGAGAAAGGTACTTTCTGTGGAGCTGGTTTTTTAAGCCTTTTTTCAATGACATGGTAAGGCTGCAAGAATTTTTCATCAAGTGGTTAATTGAGAAAGTGACTCAAGTACAGAAAGTATGTCCATACCTACTGTATATACCTTGGAAGTTCTCATGAAGATGACTTGCATAAGTGCCTGAGAATCAGCACTCAAACTGTTGTGGATGTACCGACACTTCATTGTCAACACAAAGAGGCTAATGATAGAATGTTGTTACATATCAGCCATGCCACTTGCACAGAATTATTCAAGAGAGTCATAGTGGCTTCACCAGATACAGATGTTTTAGTATGTCTACTGTACCACTTCAGTGAAACTTGGAAATGCAGTGGTCTAGAAGAGCTATGGGTCCTTTGTGGACAAGCCAACACCAAAATGGAATCGTCAGTCCATGATTAGTACTGACAATGTCAAGAGCACTAGTTGCTGTACTTCCAGCTGTCCATGCACTTAAGAGGTTGTGACACGACCAGCAAAGTTTCAACGAAACTTGCTGTATTCAAGGCAGCAGAGCAAGATGGAATAGAGTTAATCAAGGATTTTGGAAAAAATAAAGAATTTTCCCATATGTATTACGATATCGCCTCTCGAGATCGACAGGATCTAAACGAAACAAGCTATGGGGCTGTAATGACTGACGAGAGGTGACAAATAAAGGAGGGAGGAGCAGGACAAATACAAAAAGTTACCTTAATATTAATATATTTACAAAAATTACAAGTGAGTCAGGTCCAGGAGAGAAATAAATCTTAAAATGACCAAATCAATAACACGTGAGACAAAAAAATTCACAATTAAACAACTCAAAAGAATCGTAATACACAGGTGGCAACAATTCAGAAGAATCAATAATGCACAGGCAGCAACAATTCAGAAGAATCATAATAACGCACAGGCAGCAACAATTCAGAAGAATCATAATGCACAGACAGCATATCATAAATAACATTAGCAACAATAAATAAAATAAAAAAACAAGCAGCATAAAGGAATAAATCAAGAGCCGTAAAACCAACAGTGCAGGACAACTAAACAGAGCTGATACAGCAACCATCACGTCCTCAGACACAGTTCCACAAGACTGGACTCCCACGACAGAGTCGATACGACAACCATCGCGTCCAAAAGAATGCTCTCCGCCGCTCTGCTGCCGTGACCCACTGCTGTCTTGGACCTGACTGGCGAAGTCTGACACCATCCACCACACGTCAACTCGCCAGCAAGAAAAACAAACAGACAAAGGAGGCAACAACCCACTAAGGGAACAATCGGCAAACGATTGTTCCTAACATATGGAAATCAAAGCAGAGCAGTTTCTTGCCCGAGCCATTGGTGGAGTCAACATAGATACATTCAATGAGCTGCGATATTTCCTGTGCCATCGTAAAAGCATTAAAAAACAATTTTGAAAGACTTGCTCCAACTTCAAATAGCATACAGCTTAATATTAAGCAAGCTTTTTTGCAATGTATCACTGGACAAATGCCACAAAAGCTTCCATAGAGATACTGAATCCACTAGCTTATGGTTACATTTTGAAAGATGACTTCCTGGTACCACTTATTGTTTCTGAACCTAATCAACCCCCGATTTTCCACTTCCATGCACCTGCGAAAAATGCTTTAGGTGAAATGTATGTCCTTGCCGTGTAGCAGACATTAGTTGCTGTGAATTCTGTAAGTGTGATGTAAGTGGGCAGTGTGTAATCCACATGATACTATAAGAAAGAGTCATAATGATTCCAAAGACAGTGAAGATGATATAATGGTGGAATGTGAAATGAAGGTTTGAGAGTGTGATTTTTTTTTCCAAACAATTAATAGTTCGTTACACAAGTGTATGATTATATGCTTAATTTTACTACCGCACAGTGTTGGGAGACATAGATAAACAATTATGTATGAAAAAATTTCTTTTAATTTTAATTTTTTTTTTATTATCCTTATCTAATGAAAATTCATGTCAAACCACCGTATCATGTATTCTCCTATCCAAGACCTTTGAAATAATATGCATATTGAGTATACTGTATTCTGGTCACTTATTGACTTTTATTATTTTTGTCAAGTGGCCATCTTGGATTTCAAAATGGAGGAAAACAGGCCAGTTGTGGAACATGTGACCAAGTTTTTTTTTTATGTCCAAACAATCCTTAAACAAGATCTAAAGTCAAATTTAGGGTACATCTTATTGCATAGGGGACCCTACCAGGCACCATGACTATGTAGCGAGGTGTAATTTTCTTTAGAAAAAAAGCTGTCTGTTGTCTCAATAGGCCTAAAATTGCTAATTTCAGTGATTTTATTATGCCTCTTGAGTGATAGGCCTACTATGTAGAGATATTGATATTTCCTTCTTGAACAGGAGGAAACCTTAGTTCTGAAATGATATTATGACGGATTCTCTACAAGTTCGCGAGAGGTAGACCCTCACCTATCACCTATCTTTTTGTTATTATCCTAGGTGGCATTCAGTAACTGAAAGCATCAATGATAACACGGAAATCCCTTTACTAAATAATAAAAAAAAGTCTGTGGCATCAAGTTTCTGGAAATATCTCTTGTGGTTTCACCTAGTTTCTTTAATGATCGTCATGTATGTACTGTATAAATACCTTAGTCGACAGGTGGCTGAAAGTGATTGCTCAATTTTAGAACCTGTTTTTATGTCACTGATACATTATTGTCTCTGAATATTATTATCAGGCTTTTAATGAAAAATGATAGAACAACATATTGCGCGACACCATTACCCATAAGTCTCATGCTAAGGTACTAAAATATCATGGTGAATACGATAATTTTCCAAAAGCCACACGACATTTAGGAGAGGCAGGTAGGCTGCATGGTAAGCTGGCATTACACTAATACACTGTGGTAACTATCTAGTTAAGCTGGTCAGTCAGTCAGTCGTTTGGCGTGGTGACCAGTACATTCAACAAGACAGATCCGTTAAAGGAGTTTATTTGAATTTCATTCCTCGGTTCGTGTGTTCTGGTGGGTGCTTATTATTGAAGTGCTCAACCCACAGATACTTAACGTGTCCTTCGGAGGAGGAGGCAGCGTTAAAGACAGAATTAATTTACGAATCAAAATCCTGGTAGCGTCGAGCAAGGGGGGACGGTATCACACAGCAGCAGAAAGTAAGTTCTGTCATTTCACGTTTCCAAATGATGCTTCTTTATTTCGGTGCCATTCTGAATGTCAGTGAGACCAGGGAGTAGGCTAAGCTGAAAATATAATGGTTCGTATAGGAATGTTAAAATTGAATACAGGCGTATGTTGTTTTTAATTAAGTACAGACAATAAACAGCAAATATCGTTTAATGTCTAATTTACGGTAAAATTTTACTTTAAACTCGCATCACATCCTGGACATGAAAACATTTTCCTATGTTTTATTGTGTGCTTTGAATGTTCTGACGTTCGTTTATTTATCTGCAATGTTTTAGATAATAATAGTACCGCAACCATAATGTCGTGTTCAGTAAAACGTAAACAAATGTCGGTAAATATCTCGGCAACGATAAATTCGCGATAGATTTGAGCGTGAGTTTCATACTAATCATATCAAGGAGACTTTCGATCACAGCATAAAAAAAAAAATCCAGTATCAAAATAATGGTTTCAGCGAAAATAATACCGAATTTACTATACATTGTGACTAATATAAACCCAAAGGCCACTCGGTTATCCCATACACACAAAAACACTTGAGTATATGAGATTAACTTTCATATTTAAGTAGTTAGTTCGAAAGGTCGAATCTAAACGAGGAAAGATTTGACAGAACTGCCTCGGAAACTCAGAGGCTGAATGACAGTAGTTGTTTGAGTCGTTAAATTGGAATTGCGTCTTTGCTGAGCGCTGGCCTGGAAAGTACGGTACAGTACGGTACGGTATTTCTATTAAAGTATGGTACGAAATTTATCAGGTACGGTACGGTATGTCTGGTCGTGTACTGTACGACATTTTTCAGGTACGGTGCGGTATTTTAGTGTACGGTATGCCAGTACGGTACAGTATTTGTTAGTATACGGTACGCTAGTACGGTACAGTATTTAGTGTATGGTACGAAATTTTTAGGTACGGTACAGTACGGTATTTCGTTCAGTGTACGGTACGACATTTTTGAGGTATGGTACGGTACAGCCATTTCTGCTCTAGTGTGGTACGGCATTTTTCAGATATGGTACGGTATTTGCTAGTGTACGGCACGATAGTTTTTATGTACGATATAATATTTTTCAGGTACGGTACAGTACGGTACGGTATTTCGGTTAGTTTACGTTACGACTTTTCCCAGGTATGGGAAAGAATACATAGACCGTACGGTACTTTTAACCATTATTTCTAGTTGCCATCCGGCAGTTTGGTTCAATGATTCTTCTTTATCTTATTTGATGGATTATTGTTGTTTGCGTCTAATGATTTGCTTTGTTCAGATAACTGCGATTTTCACGATTATAAATTTATCTCTAAAACTTGCTTTCCTTTGTCGACAGACTGTGGTTCTTGTAACTTTGTATTTATCTATATACTGTAAGTGTTGATAGTTACAGCCACCATGATATTGGAATATATCATTAAAAAATGAGTGTTCATATTTATCCCCATAAATTGAAATTATATATATATATATATATATATATATATATATATATATATATATATATATATATATATATATATATATATATATATATATATATATATATATATATATATATATATATATATTTATATATATATTTATATATATATATATATATATATATATATATATATATATATATATATATATATATATATATATATATATATATATATATATATATATATATATATATATATATATATATATATATATTTATATATATATATATATATATATATATATATATATATATATATATATATATATATATATATATATATATATATATATATATATATATCTATATATATATATATATAATATATATATATATATATATATATATATATATATATATATATATATATATATATATATATATATATATATATATATATATATATATATATATATATATATATATATATATATATATATATATTATATATATATATATATATATATATATATATATATATATATATATATATATATATATATATATATATATATATATATATATATATATATATATATATATTTATATATATATTTATATATATATTTATATATATATTTATATATATATTTATATATATATTTATATATATATTTATATATATATTTATATATATATTTATATATATATTTATATATATATTTATATATATATATATATATATATATATATATTTACGTTTTCCGTGATTTTAGTTTGAAATATTCCCTGTGAGACAGGTAGCAACAATTTAAGGTAATTTAGCCTTGTGATTCTGACTTCGTGGGTCCAGGAAAACGTAAAAAAAAGAGAAAACAAAGGAGAATCTCATACGAGCATAGGGCTCTTGTTACTGAGGGAAATATCATGTAAAACACGCGGGCACATTTAAAGGAGTGTATTTACATAAATGACATCAGTACGGGAAAGAGGAACTCAAGTAGATTCCTGATCCTGAAGGGGATCCTACGGGATTGAATGAAACTGGGGAATTCCAGACACAGTCCGAGAAGCTTCCACGAAATAGGGTCCCTCTGAAATGAGAGATATGCACATTATACGCCAGTAATGAAATAGACAAAGAATAATGAATTCGAAGCTGCAATGAGGGTGCCAAAGGTGTAATAAAGACTTAATACTGCCGATGCAAGAGGCGCACGGACATTAGACAAGGGTGATTTCTGGCTTTCTCTTTAAGCAAATATTACGAGACAAAAGCGTGACTGAAATGGGGCTCTTCCAGGGCACTTTACCTTAGCAGATTTTCCGAGGGCGCGTAGAAGGCAGTCCGTGGATGACTTGCGATTTCCGAGGGCGAGTTTCTTCCACGTGGTGAGATGCAAGGGCTTCCGTAAAGGGGCAAGGCGATGGGGACTCCTCGAAACTCCAAGCAATGGCGTATGGGCTCGAGGCAGGCCAACGGTGGAGCGAACACTTGGGATACGGTCGAGGGGCACGAGGAAAAGTATACTTTGGAAAGGGCCACGTGGTTAGGATGCAAGGGCATCGATGGGGCCAGGTGTTGGGGACATCTTCATTCCATATCTTCCAGCCCGCGTGTGTGTCGAGACCTCATGGGTTTTTGCTTTTATCCCCTCCTATGGGGCAGGGGGTGCGTCCAACACAGGGGTTTTGACTCATTGCACCTGCTGCCCGCAGGGGAGGCTTTGCCTGTAAGAAAAACGCCCAAGACAGATCACTTTTGCCTCGAAGAAAGATCTTTATCAAAAAAGGGAGCAGCCTTAATCTTTTAAACTCTTGCATTTAAGTCGATAGGCAGATGGTCTATCGATCGGCCGGCTGGCAGTAAATGAAACACAACAGAACAACCAACAACAACAAAGGAGGGGGGGGAGGGGAGGCAATTTGCTAGCGAATTCTTGCTAATAATAATACCTCCCCATACAAGATGATGTACATACCTCCTTCGGGTGTGTACAGCGATATTCAAGAATGAGCGGCAAATGCTATACGTTACTCTACATTCTGCCTTGCAATGAACTTTACTACTAAGGGTTTTATGAAGCTGTGACATTACTTTTAATAACACACTGGGACCATTTTGTTAACAGAACGCAAAGTGATTTAAACACTTGCAAAAGAATAATTACTTTAGATTTGGTTACCCACTGGTAACTTTATGAAGTGACTCGAACAATTGTGAATTAATTAAGATTATAGGACCACGTATATGAGGCTATGGCCAACAAATGAAAAGAAAGGTTATTGTTCAAGAATTAAAATACACGGTTACTTACTTCTAGATAAAATGCATGTGGTTAGTACAATCTGCCTTGAAGAGGCTGTGTAAATGAAAAACAGCATTTATTTTTGTAAACGACATCCCCTTTTACGCGATACTGTAATGACTATACATATTCGCATTGGTAATTTAACTTCGTGTTAACGTGCTTTGCTCAGCTGCCGTTCAACGCGAGCTGAGGGACGACCCACACACCGGGAATTTGACAGTCGTATGCGGGCGAGAGTATTCACGAGGTTTTAATTCGCTAACCTTAAACTACGCTAATTTTATGCGTCCATTGCCTACTCAATGTTATGACGGGGCGAGCAGACAAAAGATGTGGGGTAGGACAAACAAAGGTCTTGGAAGGAATGGAAGGGGGAAAAAGGGATAATAATAACAAAAGGAAAATTACCAAGACGTTACGAATGAAAACTTGATCGCATATGAAAGGCGGGACCCGTCCCTCAGAGCTTACGAAAGGGGCATTTAAATCACAAGGGCAAGAGTTTATGACTTGCGATTCATTAAAATAAAGATATCTAAATGAGTAAAAGAAAGTAAATGATATTGGCAGAAGAGCTAAGGGAAAAAGAGTGAGGGATTTATTGTGTTAGGCGGGAATTTATGGTCCTTCGCCTATAAATTACGGCCCGGACTATCACTTCAGTCCCACTGCGAGGAAAGTGCACCCGAAGGGCGCGACTCCTTCAGGAGGGGCTGACACGCACGCCCGGTGCCAAGGTATGGGCGCAAGGGCGTGCCACTTCTCACTTTGTTATTCTTAATGATTTATACATTGTGTGGCGAATGGTATCCCGTATTTAATTGCCTCTTGTGGGGATAATTTAAGGGAAGATTAATAGAAGGTGATAAGAGACAGAAGTTCCTGAGGAACGGAGGAAGATAGAGGAGGGCCTGACATCCCCTTCTGGATTAAGGGTGCCAAGACCTTCAAAAGATGAAATGGTGGCACAGGGGCCAGGGGAGCTCTAGAGCTCTTTGTAAACTACCTGGAAATTCCCACGCCCGTGGTAATTTCGCCTCGAGCCTTTCTTAATGGGACAGTCGTCCTCGGCTGGGGAAGCGGAGGGCCCGCGACCGAAGGGCGGCACGGAGTGCCACCTGGGCCTGCTGCTGCGACAGCTGACGCAGGAGCGTTCCGTGCTGGTTCTACCATAATCCGTCGCGGCTTTTGTAATTCATCGGCCTAGTGAGGTATGGCAGAATCCTGACTTGCAATTGCGTCGGCGACGGGCTGAGGCAGAGAGGAGGCGGTCGGGGGCGGCGTGAGCGGCTCGCAGGTGTCGTTGACCAGCTCAGGCACGGGTTGCGAGGCCGCACCTGCAGGTGAGCTTCCGCAGTGGTCGGGAGGAACCGTCTCTCTGCCCGACGCTGGTAGCGGTGCCAGGCCGGGGGAAGAGAGGGGGTCCTGAGTTCAATCCTGTGAATGGAGATCGGCGTAGCGCTCTGGCGCTGGCACTAGGGCAGAGTCAGGCGCTATCAGAGGTTTCTTGGGCTCGTCGGTCAGGACGGACGAAGCCTGGCCCTGCTCGGGGGCATGCAAGTGGCACCGGCAGGAATTTGGCATCTCCGGAGGGGAGATCTAATTGGGGCCCTGGCACTGGCACTGAGGCAGGGCCGGGCACTGGAATTGGATCGGGAACCGATCGAGGGGGCCACTGTACATCGTACTCAGGTGGCACTGGTGGGGACTGCACGTCCTCCTGGTACCCAGGGGGCGCCAGTCTTGACTGAGGGAGAAGCGGGGGAGGATTACTCGCGCCCACGGAATGATTCGGGGAATGTGGACCCCTAGATTGTCGTGATTTCGGTGGGGACTGAAAGTCCTGTCCCAGGATGACGTCATAGCCTCCGGGGAGATGGCTTGCTACTGCAAGATTGCAAATTTTGGATTGGTGAGGTCTTGTGACTCTCAATTGGACCGTAGGGAGTATCATTTTAAATTGATTTATTCCCTCGATCGTGACGAGTTTTCGTCTATTGACGATAGCTCCGTAGGGAACTCTGTCCCTTCGGATGAGGGAGATTTGCGCGCCCGAGTCCTCGAAAGCAGTGACTCGGCGCGCGGGCTGGCTACCTCGTGGAGGGCCATGTATACAGGCCCTTCGGCGGGAGGGCCTAATGACTTGGGATCTGTGACGGCCAAGGCGACGGTGGGAGTATTTGATTTATTATTGCGTGGGCATTTCGCCCATGCGGGAGAATGGCCATAAACCTTGCACGCCGTGCAAAAGGTCTGGCTAAAGTCTTTCCGCACTGCCCCTGTGGAGGGCGCAGGCGAGGTATTGGGTGGTTTTCCGGGAGAGAGAGGAGCCGGTTTCTTGCTCCGGCACTGTTCGGAGGAATGCCCCGTTTTCTTGCAATAATGGCAAGTTAGGGGTTTGCCCGAGTTCCCATTTTTGTGGGAATTTGATCCTCCGAGGAGGGACGGGGGATTTATCTTCCTCCCCATGGATCCTTCTTGAGGGTGGTGAGTTTCCCACATATCTGCTGTTCGGCAACACTCGGTGAGTGTTGCTGAGGCTTTTTCCACTATATGGGTGGCGAGGGCAGGAGGGGCGTAGCGCAGGAAATGTTCGAATTTAAACCGCTCGAGTACCTCGGCAGTGTTAGTGGCTCCTTCGGAATCGAGCCATTTTGTCAACGCCCGCTCCGAATAGTACGCCCAATCGGACCAAGTCTGGCCTGCTTCTCTGGGCTGCTCTCTCCAACGTCTCCTCCACCGCTCGGGGGTAATCTCTACGCCTTCGTAACTGCTTGGTGTACGGTTTCCCAGTTTCCCCCGATCGTCTGCGGGAAGGGCGTGGTAGGCAACGAGGGCCTTTCCGCCCAGGAATTTAGTGAGAACAAAGGAGAGTTCCGCGGGGGAGAGATCGCAGCACTCCAGGACTCGTTCAGCCCTTTCAAGCCATACTTCGGGCTCGGACTCGGTCCATTTTGGCATGAACGAGTGAGCTTGGTTGAGGGCACTCATTCCTGTGGCAGGGGGCGGGGGGGTGGCGGGCTGTCGTTCTAGCATCTGGAGCTCGTGGGCGCGCTGTCGCTCTCGATCTTCCCATTCTCGTTCCTCCCTTTTCTCTTGGGCGATTCGTTCTCTCTCCTCTCGTTGTTCTTGGGCAATTCGTTCCCTCTCTCTCTCTGCACGTTCTTTTTCCTCCCGTTGTTCTTGGTCAATTCGTTCCCTCTCTCTCTCTGCACGTTCTCTCTCTCTCTCTTCACGTTCTTTTTCCTCCCGTTGTTCTTGAGCAATTCGTTCTCTCTCTCTCTCCTCACGTTCTCTCTCTCTCTCTTCACGTTCTCTTGCTCTCTCCGCCTTGGCATCGTCCACTCGCTCTTGAACCCATGCTCTCAGATCTTGCCCCGATAGTCCCATGTCCTTCCCAGCGGACATGTAGAATTTGAAATCCTCGTTTTGTTGGGCTCTGGTATTAGCCATCTTGAAATAATGGGTATATGATATGTCTGAAAAGACTCAGGTTGTCTGAAAAGACTCAATTGCAGGAATCTGAAACACTCAATGGTTCAGACTGCAGGAGAATGGATCTGTCTGAATAAGACAGGTGATTAGTAAGTCTGAGGAGACTTTTTGTTAAAATTTGATATGTCTGGGAAAGACGTGGTTGTTCTTGGCGAACGAATTTTAATATGTGTCTCGGAAGACGTAGTTGGGTTTTGTCACGCTCGGACTTGGCCGGCTGTAGCGTGAAGTTAAGGAGTTGTTCTAACGAACTAGAATGATCAGTCCCGTAAGGGCTTAGATGTGTGTGAACTACACTATATAATGTCTCAAAAGGACTTAATTTTGGGTTCCCGCAGGAATGAGAAATTCTCGCCACGTGCGACGTAGAATTTTTGTATGAGTCTCTGAGGACTGGAATTTGGAGAAATTCTCGCCACGTGCGACGTAGAATTTTAGGAGTCTCTGAGGACTGGAATTTGGAGAAATTCTCGCCACGTGCGGTGTAGAATTTTAGTATGAGTCTCTGAGGACTTGGAATTTGGAAAAAAAAATTCTCGCCACGTGCGGCGTAGAATGTTATTTGGCTTGCCCGTAGGACTTGGAAATACAATTCGTCCCTTAGGACTTAGAAATTACTAACGGGAAAACCCAAAGAAAAATGTTTGCTGAGAAATGAATGGAAGGAAAAAAAAAAATGCTACACACGCGGGCCTGGGCGGGGGGGGGGGGGGGGTGCAGGTCGTCTGGCCAACACCGGAGGTATTTTTAGATTCTGTGTGAATGAACCCGTATATTTATACACCGTCTGGGATTCCGGGGAATTTCCCACTCGTCTGAGAGGATAACAGTACAACGGCCTAGTAATTTCCCTATAAACGGAGTTTAAATTTCGCTTTCCTAACACCTAACTCGAATTCTAACTACACTGAGAGAATTGTCAGCAATGCAAGCTGACTTCGTCGTGTCCCACGTGGGAATTTTATTCGCGCCTAAATAACAGTTCGCTAATTCGAAATGCGAAGTAAAAGTTATCACAGAGGAATTTCTTTCGCACTATTCCTTGAAGCAAGAATATGGCAAGGATTTTAACACAGGAATTTTCGCACTATTCCTCGAAGCAAAAGATATGGCAAAGATTTTAACACAGAGGAATTCCGCACTATTCCTTGAAGCAAAGGATGGTTAGCACTGGTTATTTCCTAACTACCTATCCTGAAAGGCATGCATTAACGAATCTAATACGGCGGTTCTTTTCTCTCAGTGAATACATGTGTCCCTATTTCTAATTCCTAGGAACAGTCACGATTGTAAAAAGGTTTTGCTAAGATAAACACATTACTTACGTGGAATTTCCGGATCTGTGTGGTGGTTTTACACAAAAGGTTCGTAATTGTCTCGTACCCAGCTTAGCTTTGCTAATAGCTGATCTGGCAAGTTGCAAATGCAATAAAGCAACACTAGGGGAACTGCAACTGCAAAACGAGATCTATGGCCAGGTCGCCATTTTTACGTTTTTCCGTGGTTTTAGTTTGAAATATTCCCTGTGAGACAGGTAGCAACAATTTAAGGTAATTTAGCCTTGTGATTCTGACTTCGTGGGTCCAGGAAAACGTAAAAAAAAGAGAAAACAAAGGAGAATTTCATACGAGCATAGGGCTCTTGTTACTGAGGGAAATATCACGTAAAACACGTGGGCACATTTAAAGGACTGTATTTACATAAATGACATCAGTACGGGAAAGAGGAACTCAAGTAGATTCCTGATCCTGAAGGGGATCCTACGGGAATGAATGAAACTGGGAAATTCCAGACACAGTCCGAGAAGCTTCCACGAAATAGGGTCCCTCTGAAATGAGAGATATGCACATTATACGCCAGTAATGAAATAGACAAAGAATAATGAATTCGAAGCTGCACTGAGGGTGCCAAAGGAGTAATAAAGACTTAATACTGCCGATGCAAGAGGCGCACGGACATTAGACAAGGGTGATTTCTGGCTTTCTCTTTAAGCAAATATTACTAGACAAAAGCGTGACTGAAATGGGGCTCTTCCAGGGCACTTTACCTTAGCAGATTTTCCGAGGGCGCGTAGAAGGCGGTCCGTGGATGACTTGCGATTTCCAAGGGCGAGTATCTTCCACGTGGTGAGATGCAAGGGCTTCCGTAAAGGGGCAAGGCGATGGGGACTCCTCGAAACTCCAAGCAATGGCGTGTGGGCTCGAGGCAGGCCAACGGTGGAGCGAACACTTGGGATACGGTCGAGGGGCACGAGGAAAAGTATACTTTGGAAAGGGCCACGTGGTTAGGATGCAAGGGCATCGATGGGGCCAGGTGTTGGGGACATCTTCATTCCATATCTTCCAGCCCGTGTGTGTGTCGAGACCTCATGGGTTTTTGCTTTTATCCCCTCCTATGGGGCAGGGGGTGCGTCCAACACAGGGGTTTTGACTCATTGCACCTGCTGCCCGCAGGGGAGGCTTTGCATGTAAGAAAAACGCCCAAGACAGATCACTTTTGCCTCGAAGAAAGATCTTTATCAAAAAAGGGAGCAGCCTTGATCTTTTAAACCCTTGTATTTAAGTCGATAGACAGATGGTCTATCGATCGGCTGGCTGGCAGTAAATGAAACACAACATAACAACCAACAACAACAAAGGAGGGGGGGGAGGGGAGGCAATTTGCCAGCGAATTCTTGCTAATCATAATATATATATATATATATATATATATATATATATATATATATATATATATATATATATATATATATATATATATATATATATATATATATATATATGAGATCTGTGTGGGACAATTGGTAGCACCCTGGCCTTTCATTTGAGAGTCCAGGGGTCGATCCCGATTATGTCATATACTGTGTGTGTGTGTATATATATATATATATATATATATATATATATATATATATATATATATATATATATATATATATATATATATATATATATATATATATATATATATATATATATATATATATATTATTATATATACACAGTACATATACAGTCTCTCTCTCTCTCTCTCTCTCAGAGAGAGAGAGAGAGAGAGAGAGAAAGAGCGAGAGCAAACTACCGTCTTATGTCCAATTCGCTATATCTCGGGATTACCTTACTGTACACCGCAGGGGAATTATAATTGATAAGTGCTTCGTCACCAGTGGGATTCGAACCTCTCTCTCTTTTAGAAACGATACTCATTGACTTTAACCACGCAGTCAGTGATTTAAAGTCACTGTACATCGTCGTTTCTCAATCCCACTGGTGACAGTTGTGTAACAAATACCATTTCAAATGTATTAATTTATTTTGAAATAACATGACGAACATCAGTGTGTATTCTGGGTTGATGTTGAGACGTAAGATTCCGATGAAATGTATCATGAATTCAAGCAGTTAGAATGTTTGCTTACTTTCATAAACTTAAGTCGTATTCAGTAATTACTGTTTTTTTTTTTTATTACGAAGTTTCCCAGTTTTCAAAATGACAAACCTTCCTTGGTGTTATTCATATCAATAGTATATACTGTTTATACCTTTCCTACAATATATATGCTGCTTTGCATAATGTCCACTTTCATGTCGCTTTTCGAGAGGAATTTAATGATGGTGAAGACTCTCTCTCTCTCTCTCTCTCTCTCTCTCTCTCTCTCTCTCTCTCTCTCTCTCTCTCTCTCTCTGTGTGTCTGCGTTAACTTTTGAACAAATGATTTCCGTAATCCTTGACGCTGCCTGACAGAGATTCATAATTCATAATTATTCATAATTAATTTCCGTTCAACATTGCATACTGACAAGGTTGCGTATTTGATTGCTGACCTATTAATAATATTATTATTTATTAAAAAATTCCAGTCAAAATAGATAAAAGTATAAAATAGAGCTATAGAGAGCCGCCCCCCCCCCCTCTCTCTCTCTCTCTCTCATTATTACCGAAAACATTCACGGCTCTCATTAATATAATGAGAACGGAACAGCCTCTCGGAAGCTCTCTGTATAGGTGGTAATGTATTTGGACGGAATAATTGTTGTTCATTTCAGTATGTATTGCATTACCCATCATGTAATAATAATAATAATAATAATAATAATAATAATAATAATAATAATAATAATAATAATAATAATAATAATGAAAATTATTTTTAATTTCAGATGTGCATTGCATTACCCGAATAATAATAATAATAATAATAATAATAATAATAATAATAATAATAATAATAATAATAATAATAATAATAATAATAATAATAATAATCATATTATTTAATAATAATACAGAAAAATTACTGTTCATTTCAGTGTGCATTGAATTCCCATCATATAAATAATAATAATAATAATAATAATAATAATAATAATAATAATAATAATAATAATAATAATAGGTAGCAGTGAATAACTTCAATATTCAAAAACTGATTCCCAATTTGATACAAGCAAAAACTTTTACTAAACTCTATGGGAACAGTGTGACAATTGTCCGCAAATGCAAATTTCGTACAGACTATCAAAGACAATTATGTAATAAATAATAGAATATGAATAATAATTTTGTGCAAAGGATTTTGTTAATATTCAATATTATTGAAGATGGTAATAACTAGAAATCTGGTCATTCTGTACCACAATTACTGGAGACCATCTTCATCACATTAATTATGTCAGAGAATATATTCAAATATAATAGTCGCAAATTAGGAAAGAGAGAGAGGGGAGAGATGGGGAGGCGTGTCTTCAACATCATTAAATTCCTGTCTCAAAAAGCGGCTCCACTCTTATGCAAAGAAATATATATATATATATATATATATATATATATATATATATATATATATATATATATATATATATATATATATATATATATATATATATATATATATATATATATATATATATATATATATATATATATATATAATATATATATATATATATATATATATATATATATATATATATATATTATTATATTATATATATATATATATTATATATATATAATATAATATATATATATATATATATTATATATATATATATATATATATACATACATATACATATATATACAGTATATATATATTGCAGGAAAGGTCTACAATGGATATGAACAACACCCCGAATTTTTCTTTTTAATGGGAACTTCGTCATGAACAAAACAAAAAGGAATTTCTGAATACGACCTAAGGTCAGAAGGTAGAACTTCCCAGAGTTGGAAGGTACAACTTCCCTGAGTCAGAAGGTACAACTTCCCTGATTCAGTAGGAAGTCAGAAGGTACAAACTTCCCTGAGTCAGTAGGAAGTCAGAAGGTACAACTTCCCTGAGTCAGTAGGAAGTCAGAAGGTACAACTTCCCTGAGTCAGTAGGAAGTCAGAAGGTACAACTTCCCTGAGTCAGTAGGAAGTCAGAAGGTACAACTTCCCTGAGTCAGTAGGAAGTCAGAAGGTACAACTTCCCTGAGTCAGTAAGATGTCAGAAGGTACAACTTCCCTGAGTCAGTAGGAAGTCAGAAGGTACAACTTCGCTGAACGCTGAACCAGTAGGAATTCAGAAGGCAAAACTTCCTGAGTCAACAAGTTCCATGAAAACTGACCCAGAAGAGTGGGCAAACGATATATTGAAATTTACATTAATTAACTTCAGAAAGGGACATAGGTATACCAATAATACCTCAGTAAGAAAAACCATTACTCTGTCATTTTTTAGTATCAGACGAACCAGCAGCAAAAATGGCTGAGGTTTCTGACAAATGGGAATATTCTTATTTAAAGTGAAACTGAATCCAGTAGCATGTCTGTAGGTAGCCTCTGTGAGAAATAGACCGCCTACAAGTTGATGACTGCTCACTCGCTTTGAAGAAAGTCTAAGTTTTCAAACTCTGCCTCGTCTCAGCCGTACAAATTCAATTTCCCTGTGCAACTGACGTGAAAGATCCCGCTTTCACTATAATTAATTGCTGGAAAGCACCTGCTCTCCTTTGCATCCTCCTAATTCTATTTCCTCTCCTTCCCTCTAAATGACCTGCCGCAATTTCACTCTTCATCTGCAAGTTTTTATATTTTTATCTAACCTTATTTCAGGGCTTCCCCTTGCGTGTGTATCTTCCATTAAAGCGAAAGGACATTCTCAATTAGGTGCCACTTGCTAAGGAAAGGTAAATTTTGCCCCGAGGGTTTTTGGCCTCGTTTGTTTGTTTTGGGTAACTGCTTCTGGGGGAACACTGGATGCACTTCTGTGTCTTCTGTTGTCAGGGATTTTCATTCACTCAAGTTTATTAGAAATAAAGTTATTTGTAACTTGTTACTAATATTCAGTGGTTATGTGGATGGGTGTTTGAAGTCGTTTTTGGAAAAAAATTGTGTTTGTATCAACTCCTGAAACTGCCTGGGGGTAAAAATTTATATATATATATATACTATATATATATATATATATATATATATATATATATATATATATATATATATATACTATATATATATATATATATATATATATATATATATATATATATATATATATAAAATATATATATATTATATATATTATATATATATATATATATATATATATATATATATATATATATATATATATATATATATATATATATATATATAAAGTACTAAATAAACTGTCGTTTTTGTTGAAAACTGTTGACAGTCAATTTAGTACTGACTGGCTGGGACTGTCCACCACCCACTCCTTGTTACCAATTTGTTCCTCGTTCATGACTAATATTGAGAGGAGGACCCCTCTGCTCCAGGGACATGGAATTCAAAAAGCCTCATGTGGCGGGATGAAGGTAAATGGATACACAGTCTTTCCATTTCTGACAATCCACTGGCTATTATTCCGTAGAGAGGTTTCAGATATAGTTGGAGCTAGTCTGTAAGGGTTTAGACGCCCCCAGCCCATTGATGTAACTTACCTATATGTTCCCCTTTAACGCTTAAAATAACTGGTTTGTGCATAGACTCAAGCCAAAATGGAAATAACAGTACGACATTGGGCATATAGAACAAAAGCTATATGAACCCATATTACCACCAGTCGTGGTTTAATGATTCTCAGAGACGGAATGATGTAAAAAAAAAAAAATAAAATGGGCAATTTTTAAAACATGGGCAAAAGCACAATAAATTATATATATATATATATATATATATATATATATATATATATATACTTATATATATATATAGTATATATATATACATATATATATAAGTATATATACATACATATATATATATTATATTCATAGGAAGGATCTCGCAGGAGTTGGCCAGACAGGATGAAAGAATAATTTTTGAACAGATTAGTTTTTAACAATATTTCCCTAATCATCGAAACCAACTTGAGAAGAAATGGGGAAGGATTTTTGTGCAAATTATCGCCCGGCTGTCGATCAGATGTCGATTGGGGAAGTTGTCGTGACTGCTGGAAGAAGCAGCCGCTTTCATCCTTTGGGCTCCAAATTATTCGTTTTTCCTTTTTTATTCGCAATTGCCGGTCGTAATTCAGGTTAATCTTTTATGTGAAACACATTCTCTCTCTCTCTCTCTCTCTCTCCGTCTCTCTCTCTGCCTCTCTCTCTCCTCTCTCTCCTCTTCTCTCTCTCCTCTCTCTCTCTCTCATTCAAGTGTCTGTCTTTATTAGAAAACTCGACTGACTAGACACGAAGAGAGAGAGAGGTGTTTCATGAAGCTACCTAAACGTGAATGGAACCAAAGCAATACAGAGGAATTGTTCAAAAGAGAAGGATCTCATATGTGAATATTGTTGCAGGGCCAAGGGTTCATGTCAGAAAGGGGAGTGTCATGTTGTCACACGATCAAGGTTGATGTTATCACACCGAGAAGTTTCATGTTGTCAGCCCATCAAGAGTCAGGTACACTAAGAATTTTCATGTTGCCAGACATGAATTTCCTGTTATCACACTATGAAGGCAGATTGTTAGACCACGAAGTGTCATGTTATCACACAATGTAGACCCATGTAGTCAAAACAAAAAATATGTTGTCAGCTTAAGAAATGTCATGTCATATTAACAAGGCCCATGTTGTCTCATCAGAAAGTAATATATTTTCAGCATATCAAATGTCATGTCACACTAAGAAGGCCCATGTTGTTACATCAAGAAGTGTCATGTTATCAGCATATGAAGTGTCATGTTGTCACAAGAAGAAGTCCCTTGTTGTCCACACCAGAAACTATCACGTTGTCAGACCATGAAATGTCATGTCACAGTATGAAAGCCCATGTTGTCACACCAGAAAGTATCATGTCAGAACATGAGAAGTGTCATGTCACTATGTAGGATCATGTTGTCACACCAGAAAGAACAATGTCAGCTTATGAAATGTTCATGTTGTCACACTAAGAAGGCTCATGTTGTCACACCAAAATGTAATATGTGCTCAGCCTATGGAAGGTAATGTTGTCACACTAAGAAGGACCAATGTTGTCACACCCGAAAATTACTATGGTGTCAGCCTATGAAAGGTAATGTTGTCACACCAAGAAACCTC